>JASWJB010000031.1:0-229190 GCA_032433595.1 Conoideocrella luteorostrata
AAAAAAAAAAATTAATTTGAGAAGAAGTTCTTGTCGGAATTGGCTGTCTAAAGAAATGCTAGAATCCACCAAACTTTGCTTCCATTAGTGCAAGATGCTACAAGTGATTAAAAATACCGTTATTCATATTTCCCCCTTCCCACCATGACAAGTTCCTGCTGCGGTCAATGCTTGGCTGGGCGTCATGATATACCAAGTCCACCATGTTATCGTATTGAGACGGATCTGCGTATAGCCACGGCGTTGTATTGAATGTCAAGCTATCGACCTGCTCGGCAGAGAGCTCGTTGTAACCATGTCCTCTGGAAGAGCTTGGAGACGAATTGACTGTCCCTTTGTATGAGAGCGTAGGCGCATCTTGGCCTCCATCTGCAGTATTGACGGTGATTTCTGGTGATGTCGCCACAATAATGTCAAGCGTGGTAGTTTCGTCCTCGTCTTCATGCCCCACCGTTAGAGCAAGAGATGCGTCCAGCAGCCCGGTATTGGCAAGCTCTCGAGAATCTGCGGTGCAATTGAACTGCAGGATGTTCCACATTAACGGTACGCTTAGGTATATCCTGGAGGGCATCCAGTCTTCTACGTCGTTTGTTTCAGACCCAGCAGCGATTCGCGTCATCTTGTCCAAGTTGCGGTCCTGACAATCGTTAATTTCACGCTACAGCATCAGTTTAGAGAATACGGTATAACATACCAATGCTCTGCACGCTGGTGAAAAGGGAATGAAGCCCTTAAGGAACTTTCGGCATTTGGCAAAGTCCGCGTTCGACTTGTGCTTGAGCTTCGACGCCGCGGCGCAGCAGTAGTACAGATGAACGGTGGCTGCAATCGCAGCAATGTGTCCGAAGAATGGATCAGTAAGAGACACTTGTTTGTCGAGCACCATTTCGATGAAGCGAACGATCCATGTAGCGTGAATGAGAGCCAACTCGGAAGATCTTCTCCAAAATGTATTAGGAATCGCCAAGTTTGGGTTGTGTTGTGCACCAACTATGTAGAGAAATGGATGGTTTAAAACCGTGGGGATGGCGTGATATGTGAACTGTTCCTTCAACCATGTGGCCCAGTAATCTCGGTTGAGCTTCAGATCCTCGATCTTGCGTTCATAAAATTTGACTGAGTCGTAGCGATGACACATGGGGATTCTGTTCTCAGCTTCCATGAAGTCGGATAGAACCGTGGCGTACATCGAGTCTCTCCGCCAAGGCTCTCGAAATATTCCTTGAGCACAATCCGACACATATTTCCGAACCCGGCTCCACACCCACCCGAGATGTACGCTTGTGTTCCAAATACCAGGCTCGCTCGGCACAGTATGGCCAAGATCATCTACTGGCAGTGGTGGAATCTTCTGATCTGCTTCCAAATGACTTCTATGATCTCCGCTAATTGAAGAGCAGGATTGGCGCCAGATCTCGGTGGGAGCGCTCAGAATACCAGTCTGGCGACCGTGGTATTGATCGAGAACTTGAAGACTCCAAAACACTCTCTTCTTTCTTTCTGCAATAACATCGTTTATAGCATACCCCGTATCCAAGTCGAGCATTGCCGATCGACAGAGTTGAAGAGCAAGACCAAGATGAAACTGCCCGAGATGCACATTGCCGTCTATAGCTTGGTAAGTCACAGTGACTTCAGCGATATGGAAGAAGGAGGGGGGGGGTGAGGGAGGATAGTTCCATTATATGCTTCTTACCGATAAAGGAGGAGTAGGAGAGCAGGCATAGACTCTCGATAGTGGCCAACCCGACCGAACCATTCGCTATACGCGCCATAATCATGCTTCTGGCATTGTCGCCGTACATCTGTAGCTCTTCGCCCCTCCTTGAGAAGCGTGAGGTGACTGCCAAGATGCTGCATGCAAGCTCGTCAGTCAAGGAGCTGATATCGCTGACCTCTTCACGTTCGAAGCACCAGATCGGCTGTCGGTGGCAAAACTCAAAATACAGACGGACACCAAGTGCCAAGTCGGACGGCCCAGGGCGAAGAGACGAGATATCAGGCTCGAACGCTAAAGATGACGGCCGATTGCTGAACGACAATGCGCGGCGATTTTCGTTGGTGGGAGGGGTGGCGGAGAGAGATTTTTCGGAGATGGCAGCTATTTCGTCCGATGCTTGCTCTTGACGCGACGTTTGGCTCGGCCTTTTGGAACCCGGTCAGAAGGTCTACACATGATATGATGAGGACATCGTCGGTACAACCTCCCGGTTAAGAGGAGATCTAATTTCTCCTCCAAGTGCGCCAATCTCTCCTCCTGCCACGGGGTGTTAGATATGCATATACCGTTGGAAGTTGGTTATGGAGGCGTCAAAACATACCGATCGGCCACTTCGTGCCGCTTTGGCGACCGGAGGATAGGAGCATGGTTGATTCAATCGAACACAGCTTGAACAGGCTGGTTTCTCAGCGGGACAGCGGGTTTTCTTCCTTCTGTTTATCGCGACAGGTTAGCGTCACCACGGAAGAGTTCTTATCACAGGAAAATCGGGCGACGAGCGACAAACCTGCAGGTCAGGCAGGCATGGTGTGAACGACGTCGTCCGCGAGCAGCTGTCCCGAAGGTCTCTTCCAGCGGTGTCATGATGCCAGAGCTGGCTCCTCGACGACAACGTCCAGCAGCGTTGGAAGCATTCAAAGAGCAACGCGCGAAAGAGGAAACACTTTAGTAGAACCGTGGCGTTGCTTTATCGCCACCCTTTCAGGAAGGACGCGGATGGTCGCCCTCAGCCAGACTAGGAGTGCGGGGGGAATGATAATGATACGGCGCCAAGTACGCGCAGCAGTGCAGCAGTGCAGCAGTGCAGCGGTGGGTGCAGTGCGTGCAGTGCGTGCACCAAGCAACCCCGACTGACACGCACGTTGGGCCGATAAAGGAGCCGCCACCTCGTCCCGGCGGCAACAACTCAACCGGCTTTCCAGTTTGAGAGAAGGCAGGATCCCTGTCACAAGATGCCTTCTCGGCCGTCTAAGCTTTAGTCAAGCCATGTTTAGGAACAGCTGGGCTACAATAGGTTCTTGATTTCTGACGATGCTTCCTGCAACACTATGAGACGAGGGGGGGTGGGGTCCAGTGGTCGCACCCCTTCTGCCCTTATCATCATCACCTGCTCAAGCCATCAGGGAAGGGAGGTCAGCTCTCCGTGGCCGGCCACTGTGCGGGCAGTACGGAAAAGGCATCATATATCAGGTCGTAGCGCATGTTGTGCCACGCGTTAGGCAACGACCAGGTCATAGTGACGCATGAATTGGGCGTAAAACAGATGAAGTCGGGCCTCCGGACCCGACTCTCTCTCCCCAGGGTGAACTCAAGAGTCCGTGTGTGAACGAACTGATAACGGCTGCAGTGAGTGGTTGTGAAAAACCTTAGGGGGGCTTGGGGGCTTAGATTCGCGATAGCCAAACGAAAAGTGCCAATCAGGCGGGGAAGGAGGGGCAAACATTGATCGGTGTTGGCGTCCGTGCTGCCACGTCCTAATGAATACTGGGTATTTCATCGGTCCCTGCTCTTTATCATGATAAACAATTGTTGAACATTGATCTGTGGTGCTAGGAGCCACGGAGCATGCACGTTTATCAACTATCCCACATGTTTGCGACGCATATGGACGGACCTCATCTCCCGGACCTTATCAGCTTACTGCAATCAGTGTATTGGTTGTCATATTCTCATTAATGTTCCAGTATTAACCTATCCACCGTCGCAAATGGTAGCAAAACCACCGTGGCCATGATGCGCAAACTAGTGCTACACTTCCATTGCAACCCTGTTCACCTTACAGCAATCAACCGCTGAGCAAAAGTTAATGTCCTTCTCGGCCGCTACAGCGCTCTTGGGCAGAGTCTGCCGAGCAGGCCAAATCTCCTCACCAATCTCCGTCTCCAGCTCGTGATGTTCAGTCAATAGCTCCCTGACAAGCTTTTGGAAGTACAGAGGGCCTTTCTCCATCTTGGGATGCATTTCGCCATTAACAAAGACGCCGGTATTGATGTTTCTCTGTGCATTGGCGCAAAGAACCTTATCCTCAGACATGATCCTCTTGTAAATGTCATTGATGAGCTTGAAATCTTCATCAGTGGCGTTTTTGTTCCTGTACACTTCATACTTCATGATTGCCTTGCCAGGCGCAAGAGGTACGAATCTCTGCATGAAGAAAAAATGTGGCCTGGAAGAAGCAGTTAGTATTGGTAAAGGAGAGTCCCTTGAGCTGTGTCATTTACTTACGAGACGTTCATGGAAGCGTTAGGGAAGAAATATGTGCTGGCAACGTTAAGGCCTCGCGCAATCTGTTCCGGCTTGGGGTTTCCAAAATGTTGAATGTGGCAACCCTTGGTCTCAACATAGTACGAGTTGAGGTCCGCAATCGTGGGAATGTCGGGATGAGTGGTTTTGCAGTGATAACACTCGTTGTAGTTGTCTGCCAAGATTTTCCAGTTGTAGTCACCTTCCATTTCCCATGCGTGATCGAAGTTATACTCTTCGAAATTGTAATTCTTGAACCTGGGCTGTTCATCCACGCCTTCGAAGTCCTCTTCCCAGGAAACCTCTGGCTTTTCATTCGCATCCATGTTCACCCAAATGAAGCCGTTCTTGTCAATGTGCACATGGAGGGGGAACAATCCGTTCTTGGACTTGTCAAAGTCTTCCATGTCCTGGTAGCCTGGCGCCTTGGCTAGCTTTCCATTCAGACCATAAGACCATCCATGATATTTGCAAGCCAAGACACTGTTGTGACCGGTTTCTTTGGTCACGATGGGGAACGCGCGGTGCCGGCAAACATTGTGGAAGGCGTTGATATTGTTTTGACGATCCTTGGTGATGATGAATTGAAAACCGGCCACGTCATATCGTAGCCAGTCTCCTTGGTTGGTAAGTCTGGCTTTGTGTGTGGTAAGGAGCCATTTCTTGGAGAAGATGGCTCTTCTCTCGAGCTCGTAGAGCTCTTGAGATGTGTACCAGGACGCTGGTAAAGCTCGAATGGGGTTCTTCCCCTCCTCTAACTCATCCACCGCCGGTGATGCTCCAAAGCCAAAGTAGCCTTTGAGAAATGATGGTGCCATATCAGTTTAAGGTTTTGTTAAGAGACCAGTTTTAAAAATAGTATTTGGGAATCAAAATATTACTACTCGATGTAGTTGTGAGAGTAAAGATGAGATGACCAAACTGGCGTGGATTTTAACTACACAACCTAATACTAGCATATCTGCCAGCTTGATATAAGTAAGAATGCTCTTTCTACCGCTTCTTAATTTGGAACCTTCTGCTCTATCGGTCGTTCTCGACCGTAAGGGAGCCTTTCGTTCCGAACGGTAATGGCACACCGAAAGCGCCCACGTGATCGGTATCCAGCGCCGACGGTATGCCAAGGCGCCCACGTGATCGGCTTGTAAGTGCGTTTTTCTACTATCAGATTAAGGTTCAATTGACGTGGCATGGAGATAACTGCTGTATTGAAGATACCAGGCATGAACTTATCTTGATAATGAGTCGCCAAGGCCATGTGTCCAATCTCTTCCATAGTCCGCTGTTGGACGGTGGCGATTACCGGTCGGTGCCACGGGTGCTCTTTGCCGAACCCGACCTATATGAGACGTAAAACATAACGCAAGTATAGGTTCTATAGCATCAGAACCCGGTGTTTTATGAAGTTCTATAGATGTGCTATGTTGTCGGAGCTACGTGGCAGTACAAAGCAATTTTATACTGCTAAGCTGCGATAGTTATTGTGGCGTACAAGACGTTCTGTTATATTGGGATATTTCTTTCTTCTTCTTGTGTCCTAAGTTCGCTCTACACTCAAGGTCAGGCAGATCAGATATTAAGAATTTCAAGTATTTCAAGTATTTCAAGTATTTCCTTAGTGTTGTGTGCTGTGTCCGTCTGTCCGCGACGTCCTCAACGAGAAGCGGTGGCTCGAGACGCTCTAGCATTTGAAGTCTACTACAAAAGTAGTGCAGCGATGTATGGTGCATGATACGTGGTGAAGAGGCGAATCATACCGCGTTCGTACAAAATAGTACCGAAAGTAGCAATAGAATTAACAATGTACCGCCCGGTAAGCACCTGTCATGTCACAAATGGAGAGCCTCCTAGCTTAGGCCGGTTCCCGGATTTCGACCGTCACCGGGGGAGGGAGTGCGATTTGTTTGATGATACAGGGTTGAACTAATAGATTAACACCTACAGACTAACTTGAAGAGGCGTATGACCCGTATTGCTGAATAGTCGTTAGCCTAACCCCGATGTTATGAAAATTTGCTCTGAGTCTTCTAGCCAACGCCTGTATTTCGTCTTCGGCTGAAATGTGCATGTGCATGTGTGTGTGTGATTATGTTAACTGTAAGCGCTTTTGTAAAAATAAGTTCGACAAGCCAAAAAGAATGCTCCAACCAGCCAAGGCAGGCAAATATTGAGAATAATTTCCGTCAGATGGAATAGTTCTGTAAATCTACATTTCTGAGTAGGACAATCCAAGCAATTAAAAATATTTAACTATTAAACTTTATAGGCATAACTAACGAAGAATAAATAAATAAACAGGTATGGAAACGTGATTAACTAACCCACACATAGGGTAGTCTCATACTGGACAGATGGTTCGCCCCGTAGCCATCGCCACCTATCCGTCGACAACATCAACTCCGCGCAACCACTTGCCGCCCAAGCCCATTTTCGCAAAAAGCCAGGAGTAGCTTCCCAGCTATCTGGATCATGCGGTTCTCCCCACAGTACCAACCCGTTACGACTATTTGTTAGATCTGATTCATAAGGTCGAGCATGAATCTTATTCCTCAGAAACATTGAGTGGTCCAACAATTGACCTATGACGTCGTCAATGAAATCCGCATGATCAAAATTGTCGTGTTGAAGTATAAGTGCGTCTCTGATGTGTGGGAACGGGATAAGATCGATCCATGTGGCGTGGGGGACGTTCATCTGCAACTTTGTAGGAGCTAAGCACGGTGGCATAGTTGAGCTTTTCGAGACCATTACAGCTGGTTCTGGAAATCGCGCCATCAAGTCGATTACCTCGATGTTTCGCGTTTGGGGTGCAAAGTGCAAAGTCGTCTGTGATAGCATTTTCTTGTTTGCAAAAAAACCTCGGAAAACATTGTAATGAACCAGATGCAGAAGTTTGTCAGCCAGAAGATCAGTTTCCTGATTTACAGGCGAGTTCATGATAGCTCTAGAACCTCTTTGCCAAAATACTTGGTGTTGTCGTTCAGCGTTGAGCAAGCAGGATGCTCTGGTCTCACGCCTCACTACCGAACCATGAGTCGTTGGCTCGTCAGTGCTACCCTGCGTCGAGATTAAAGAGGTATCGCCTCGGCTGAGAAGAGCCTCATCAAGTCGCCAGCGTGCGACGCGGAACTTTCCCTGTCCCTGTCTCAGCTTAGATTCACGGTCGCTTGTCAAAGAGGCTTTTCGGTCTCCTATTTGTCCGTTAGATATGAGATACATAGCTGCTTCATATCGAGCTCCACAGGTTACGAAAGACCTACTGTGAGCTCTCTGATTGAGCCGGTTTTGGATTCTCTTCCGCTGTCGCCGATCGTTGGCGTTTAGATCCATTTGTGGAGCTCCGCAGATATATGACGCAAGAAAGGTCAGGTGCAGGCACAGAGAAGCCCTGTTCGATTGCGAAGCGTCAATTTCGACTTGTATCAAACTCCCAAGTACTGAGTATGCGATTATCGACGTGTTGAAAGAGGAAATAAAGTCAGCCGCTGCGGATTTTGCATGACGATATTTATCGTGGTAGTAACTCCGCCGGGGCGCTTAACCTAACGTAGTAAAAAATGTCAGCCGGGTGAACGTGAACCTGATGCGGAGCAACAACGATGTAGTTTTCCATCCGAATGCACGAGGCGGATATAGACAAAGGTGAACAAAAAATGAATACCTGTAATTTAGATCTTCTGGTATATAAGGGAGGGTTATTCCATGGATAGAAAATAAAATTTTGCTATAATCAATTCAATAAGCTATAACTCGTTGACACTCCTGTGACACCAATTACACGAAACCATGCCAGAATATCGCACCGCACACGCCAATCCTCAAGGGCCGGGAGACTCTCGACCAACAGCCTTGCAAGTTGTCCAAGATAACGACATGGAAGGCAAGTTGGTTGGTAAAAATGTAGTCGTCACGGGAGCATCTTCAGGTCTGGGCGTTGAAACGGCTCGCGCCTTCAAAGCCACAGGAGCTACTCTCTTTCTGACGGCCCGCAACATTCCAAGAGCTCGTGCCGCACTCGCGGAAATCTGGGACGACAGCACAATGCATCTCATCGAAATGGACCAAGCATCACTTCAAAGTGTTCAAAGCGGTGCTGAACAGATTTTGTCCAAAGCAAATGCCGTGCATATTCTTATTGCCAATGCTGGCATTATGGCCGTGCCCGAGCTGCAACTGACAAAAGATGGCTTCGAGACGCAATTTGCAACAAACTATTTGTCTCACTTTCTGTTATTCAATCTCCTCCGACCAGCGTTAGTCCAGGCGGCCTCCACAAGCTTTAATCCACGAGTAGTAGTTGTCTCTGCAGCGGCTCATCGCGTCAGCGGCGTCGGCGAGCCTGGCGACTACAACTTCGAAAAGACCTCGTATGAGCCCTGGGTGGCCTATGCGCGCTCAAAGACAGCTTTCATCTACATGGCAAATGAAATCGACCGCCGTTATGCGCACCTCGGCCTGCATGCCAACAGTCTTCACCCCGGGATTGTCGGCACTGGCATCGGCAAGTACCTGTCCGCCGAGATGGTGGACGCCATTGCTCATCAGCAAGCTCTGGTCATCAAGTCACCCGCTCAAGGCGCGGCAACCACTCTCTGCGCAGCCATTGGCAAAGAGTGGGAGACACGTGGAGGCGTCTATCTGAACGATTGCGCGTCGGCAGAAGCTGGGGAGCTTGACGGCGATCCAAGCAAAGGGACTTACGTGGGCCATACCTACGATGTAGGCGCTGCTTCGAGGCTCTGGGAGAGCTCGTTGCAGATGGTGGACAAGTTCTTGGCGAAATGAGTAATATCTCCAAGCTCATTCTTCAGTGCGCGTCTGATAACTAGCTAGCCGGTGCCAATGGCCTGCTGCTGTAGCCCATTTGCGGACCTGTCGAAAGACGACAGAATATAGCTCATAATTCTTAAGAGTGTCACTTCTGCTCATATAAATATAGTCTTTAGAATTCTAATGTATGTGCTCTGCTTTTCCATGTGCTATTGTTATTAAATTAAGTAGCATCGGGTTTGTTTGGGCGGTGCGCCTGTACTGGTGCCGCTGCAACCACTACAACCACTACAGTCGGGCCATTGCTACTGACCCTACATCACCTAATAGGCCGCCTGAACGGCCATGGCAGCCTTGTAAGCGGGGCATGTTACCAATGCGTGCAGCCACTCCCAGTTCATACAACGATGCATTAATACATTAAACCCAGTGCAAGTATATTAAAAGAAATAAATCTCCGAAAAGCTTGATTTTAGTACCAATAGAGACATATTTTTCGGAGCATCGTAGGTTTAAGAATGCAGGTATCTGCTACGTTTCTTACGTTTTACGCGCCTTGCATTCGGCGGAATGTGGATACTGGCACACCTGCTCAGTGGAAGAATGATACTAAAGGAAGGAGATCTGGCAACTCTCTGACTACAGAGTGGAAATACGACGGAGTACACGTAGCTCAATTTGAGATCCAGTGACGATGCCTTCGCACCGACGGTATGACATGCATCCTCGTTGGGCCTTCCACGGGCGAGGGGTAAATCTGCATATGTGCAGATCTTGACCAACAGCATGTGAAAGCACGCAGCAATGTCAATGCTGCCTGGATGCTGCCTGGATGGCAGACCGGCGATGCAAGGATCCATTTTTTGGCATCCGCTCCCGCTCATGTCCCAGACCTGAATCACCTCACTAGTTGCCCCGTTCCCCGGAAATGGTGCATAAAGATCATGGCTTAAAGTTAGTTAGCGTCATGTGAGAAACAAACAGGGCTCAAACCAGAGTCCCCGTACCCGGTTCTTGGATCCCCGCGCTCTGATACCCGCTTGTGCTGTCATGCATCGATCCATCAATTAGCCTTCGGCTACATCTGTCCACCCATTCGAGCCGGAATGCCACCATCTACCGACTGTCCGCTCCCCGCAACGCTACATGATTAGTTAAATAACGAAACACTCCAAGGCTGTCACTATTAATATATTTTATCATATGTCCATGTGCCACTATTTCCAAGCCCGCCGATACAACACAGAGGGTTATAGCAATGGCGGCCATAAGACACATTCCCTTGAAGTACATGGCGGGCATCAGCCTCGTCGGCTTCGCACTGCTGAAACTTTTGCACGTGTATGAGTCAAACTTCCAGGCTATTGCGATCCTTATTGGGCTCTTTGTAGGGCAAATCACGCTGTTCTCGGCGTATGCCGTCTTCATATACCCGCACTTCGTGTCACCCCTTCGCCATCTGCCGCAGGTCCCGGGCGGACTGCCACTTGTCGGACACGGTATTGAATTGCGAAAGTATGGGCCTGGCCTCATGGCGAAGAAATGGTGCGTGATCTTGAGATGCCTGACCCGCTGCATCAAAGATGAATGCCGCCCCTGACACGTGTGTAGGATCGCGGAGACGCCGAATGATGGTCTGATCCGTATTCTTTGGCACTTCAATCAAGAAATGGTGATTGTGAATTCGCCTCAAGCCCTCTCGGAGATCCTCGTCACCAATTGCTACAGTTTCGAAAAGCCCGATTTCGCCCGCAGGTTTCTTGCTGCCATTATTGGTTGGGGCCTGTTGACTGTCGAGGGAGATGAGCACAAGAAGCAGAGACGAGACATGCTGCCGGCCTTTTCGTTCCGTCACATAAAAGACCTCTATCCTCTCTTCTGGGAGAAGTCTTGTGAGGCTGCCCGAACTATGACGGCTGCGTGTGACGGCGAGGGCTTCGCCGAAATGGACATTGCTCCGTGGACTGCACGCTGCGCATTGGACATTATCGGACTGGCTGGTGTGGGCGTAGACTTTGGATCCATCAAGGACGCGAAAAGTCCGCTTGCCCAGAGCTACGAGTTTCTCCAGCCATCTCCAGCAGATATGCCGCTCATCGGTCTTAGAGCGTTTTTCCCAGACTTTATTATGGAGAACCTTCCTCTGAAGCGAATCAGGGATGCGACAAGAGCAGCAGAGCATATACGAGACGTATCTCGCAACTTGATTCGAAAGAAAAGAATTCTGCTGGACAACAAGGAAGACGCTGGGTTAGACATCCTCACCGTCGCGCTTGGTAGCCGCCTTATTTCCGAGGACACTCTCGTGGACCAGATGATGACATTTCTCTCTGCGGGACACGAGACAACTGCATCGTCATTAATCTGGTCTACCTACTTCATGGCCAAGTATTCCGACATGCAAGAGAAGCTTCGAAAGGAGATTCGCGACAACTTGCCATCTCCCGATAGCGACGCGACAATCACCAGCACCGATATCGACAACTTGCCGTACCTGAACGCCGTGTGCAGCGAGGTCCTGCGGATAAGCAGTCCCGTTGCACAGTCCATCCGCGTGGCCAACCACGACGTCACAGTTCAGAACCAATTCATCCCCAAGGATACCCTGCTCGTTCTCGTTCCGTGGACAACAAATACCGACCCGAAGCTTTGGGGGGCCGACGCTCATGAATTCAAGCCAGAACGCTGGCTAAGCCTGGATCAAGGTGGAACAAGCGCCACGAACGCTGCCAGTGGCGGAGCGACCAGCAACTACGCCTTCATGACGTTTCTCCACGGGCCACATAGCTGCATCGGCGGCAACTTTGCCAAGTCAGAACTGGCCTGCTTACTAGCCGCATGGATCGGAAGGTTCTCATTTGAATTGAAAGATAAATCACAGCTGGATGAGAGAAATATCCGGATCAACCCAAGCATAGTGGCTAAGCCCGAGGGAGGCATGCACATGCTGGTACGAGTCGTGAAAGGCTGGTGATCGCGCAGAAGAAAATCTACGCGTTGGAATCGCCATATAATCTTGTGCTAGTTGCTATTGCCAATTAATGGCTAATATATTCTTATTCGAACCTATTGAAATGTTGTTCATAACAGCAAGTTTGCAGGAAATCGCAGTGCCCTGCCGCCAATTGTATGATGTCCTCCCATCTACAGACTTGCATTTTCGGCATCGTCGCTATCCGAACGTAGGTAATACAAATATATCTGCGTAAGCACCAGCTTTATTGTTAATTTTTCATTGTTTATTGCTTGTTGTGTGGCGACATTGTTCGTTCTGTGGCCATGGACTGAACTCTGTTGACGGCACGGCCCGACTCACGCGACACCTCGACGCAAATCCATCACTATGAATATTCAACTGTTGGTAAATTTCCTCTGGCAGGGTATAACCGACCATGAAATACTGCAAAATGACGTATTGGGACGAGCCCACGAGTAACAAGACGAACCCGCCCCCAATAAACACAAAAAAAAACCCTGCCTATGTCTGTGAATCACTGAACGTCCGACCTCATCATGAGGCTTTCATCCTCTACAACGCCGCGATAGGTCTGTAACAAGTTGTAATCGCCTGGAATGCCTAAGCTTCGTTCAAGTTTGATGAGTTCGTCCACCCAAGCCTCATTATCAATACGTCTTGAAGCCAAATCTTGGAAACCAAGCTGACGATAAAGGCCGTGAGAGTCTCGACTTGATACGATATAGGTTGGGATGGAGTGTTGGGTTGTCGCCGACAGTGCCGCTTGCAGCAGAAGCCTGCCAATGCCTCGCCGTTGGAATGATGAATCAACCATCAAATGCTTTACATCTTTGACGACTGTCAGAACCCATTGGTGCAACGCAGGGGTCTTGTCACTATACTTACATGCGTGTTTTTGCCCGCGAGAGGATGATTCATAACACTTGTCCATATGGGCTTCTGTATCCTGAATCCGCTGCCAGATCTCTTCCAAGTGAGGCTTCGGCGCAAGCAATGCCGCATTGTCTTGCTCTATGACGGCAGGATTCCGCGAGTCATCCAGCTTGAGGGTGTTCGCATTTGGGTCCACAATATTATACCGTATGAAGCCGAGGACATTTTGGTTGGCTCTATCCACGGCAACGAGAAAAATATTGCGCGCATCTTGTAATGCTTGTTTCGTGAGCGTGGAAATCAGGATGCGCGGGTGATTTACGAAGAATGCTGCGTAAAAGTCGTGGTATAATTGCAGTGCGTTGTAATGAACACTCGCGATCGCTTCGGCGTCAGTCGATATTGCGGATCGTACGACACAGAGCCTGTTCCCATCCATGATTGGCAGATCAAAGGCTCAGCGATATAGAACCTACTTCATTGAAAGCAGCACTATAGCAACACGGTCCCGCTCATTGTCGACCTTTAATGCATTTGCTTCGATACAGATGTCTGGCTTCCCACCTCGGCGGGTGAGTCACTGACAAATTCCGCGCTGTGTCGGGCCCCCATCGTAAGGGGCGCGGGTCTTTCCAATCCGTGGCCAGCCATAGTTAGGAGCTGCACACTGAAGAGGGGTAGTTATCCCGAGCTGATCTGGATTCGGCAGGTCCATGATTTCTCGCGCATCTCATCAGTTGTCGTCCACCACCACCTATTAGCATTTGAAACCCATTTATGCCGTAAATAGATGTCGCGAGTAAGGCGATAGAGAAATGCGATGAAGATTTAGGCTTTTGTCTCGGGCTTCGTCTGTCGTGAATAAATAGAGATACGCTATTCCAGAAGTAGGCATTTGTCTGTGGTGGAGCCCGCGGGCGCCGCGATGCCGTTCGACCCTCCCGTCGCAGTCTTTTTAACTGACTCCGCTGCAGAACTACGTGTGCCTGGACAAATAACCATAATACTCCGTTACGGGCACAACGTAGTTATGTGAAGGGACTTTATTTGCAGGTACCCGTTTTGAAACTGCATGGAACCTCCGCCGGCGCATACCCCACCTTGAATCGCTATACTGTCACTCCCACTCGGCCTTTTGAGACTGACGGATAAATTGTACGGAATCACACTGCAGCCCTTTTGAGACTGATGGGTAATTATATGGAACTTGTTCACGCCGGAAAGTTCCCGGCTTCTTCTGTTATATATATATATATTTATTTATTTATTTATGTACGTATATGTTCACATATAATAAGAATATAAAAGAGCTGCTTGGCCCTGTCTGCCTCCAAGAATTGTATCTAACTGCCACAGGCGAGCCACAAAGACTCGGGAAGCTGATGAACATACAACTGATCTCATAAATTACCCAAAACCCAAAGTTTATACTTCATTATGGTCTCCTCATCGTCTGCGCTGCCGGTCGTGCCGCCTTGGGGGCAGAGAGTCAAGGAAAAACGCCAAGTCTGCCGTGATGCAATCCCGGAGGCATGGCGTCTTCCACAGGACTTTTGGGAGCAAGTTCAGACGCCGCTACAGACTTCGAGGAATAATTTCATAGCTCTCGCGGCTGTGCAAAAGTCTGGAATCCTGTCCGACCGCGAAGTCAACATCACCGAGCATAAGACTGTGGCTGCGCTTCTGGGCGAGCTGGCTTCTGGGCAAATCACGGCTACAGAAGCAATTACAGCGTTCTCGAAGCGGGCCGCTATAGCACAACAGCTGGTAAATACACTTGATACAAGAGGAAGTTAATCAATATAACTAGTGCTAATGGGTCCGTCATGGGAGGCAGACAAATTGCTTGACAGAGACATATTTTCCAGAAGCGAAAAACAGAGCCGTTGAGCTAGATAACATGCGGGAGGCCGGTCAGTTGGCAGGGCCTTTACATGGCCTGCCCATCAGTCTTAAAGATAGCTTCCAAATCATCGGCTCTGAAGCCACTATTGGCATGGTAGCGTTTCTTGGTCAAAAATCAACGACAAACTCCGCTCTGGTTGACCTTCTCATTAATCTTGGCGCAGTATTGTACTGTAAATCCAATGTTCCGCAGACAATGATGGTATTGCATTGCCCTACTTTGTATACACCCGATAACTTGTAAAATCCAGGTGGCTGACATACCACGTACAGACTGCCGACTCTGACAACAACATCTTTGGGAGAACACTGAATCCGTGGAACACCTCGCTGTGCGCAGGTGGGTCAAGCGGCGGCGAAGGTGCTTTGATATCCATGCGAGGCGCCCCTATCGGTGTTGGGACCGACATAGCCGGTGAGTATTTGGCTACTTAGGGTCCTGAATTGAGCTGAGCATGAACTTACACATTCAAAGGCTCTATACGAATACCAGCTTCGTGCTGCGGCACATATGGCTTCAAACCGACTGCATGCCGGATTCCTTACGGCAACCAGAGGGGCTGCAGCAATCCCGGATTTCGTCCCATTCCAGCATGCGCTGGACCCCTAGCAAACGACATTGAGTCCCTCGGCATTTTCATGAAGGCCGTTGTGTCAGCTCGACCAAGGCAGTACGATTCAACGGCAATTGATGTTCCATGGCGAAAAACCAGCTTTAGCAAGGCAAAACTGCGATTTGGGGTTGTTGCTGAAGACCCGAGGTTTCCTTTGCACCCGCCTGTCAAGGCAGCTCTTGACTCTGCCGCCCGACTAATCGAAGCTCAAGGCCATGAGATCATCCATCTCAGCCCCAATGAATGCCGCATAGATCATGCCGCTCAAGTCGCATGGAGTCTATTTTCTCTAGACGACACGTCCAGCCGCCTCGTTGCCCACGCTGGTGAGCCTCCTATACCGTCAAGGCTTCTATTGCAGCAAGTCGTTCGTAAAATAGGTATGGAGTTTGTCGCGGACGCCAATTCTTTAAGTGAGCTTCAGAGATTGGCTGCTTTGACCGTCAAGAAGGCGGAAGTCGTGGACTCCTGGAATAAGCTTTGGAACGTCCACCAGCTTGATGCAGTGATTAGCCCCTCTGCTCAGAATTCTGCAGTCAAGCATGATGAGTTTAACTTCCCGCCATATACAATGTTCCTAAACCTTCTCGATGTAAGTCTTTATGAGATTGCATAATGCCTGCTTTAGTTTCACTGCAAAGGAATGCGAAAGTTCTAGCGATATCCCGACTAAAAAAAAAAATTAGTATCCTGCATGTGTGATTCCTTTCGGTAAAGATGCTGGGACGAGCCCAGAATTTAAGATCGAGGACGGCCAAATCGTTCCAAACTGTAAGTGCAAGGCCACCCGATATGAATTCTCATACCAAACCGCATGTTATGAAGCTGATACCATGATGTTCTTTAATGCAGATAATCCAAAGGACCTGGAGGGCTCGCCACTCTCGATCCAAGTGTTTACGTCTTCGATGCGCGACGAGGAGTGCCTGGACATCGCGAAAGTGGTAGACGACTGTTTAGGTGGCGGAAACCGTGACGAACCTCACTTTTAAGTCGACTGTCACTTGCTTGCTACCGCATGCATCTTCGTTAGTTAGAACGCGTGCCTAGGTAGCGAAATATAAGTGTAGCTTCGGCTGCGAGGTCGGTCTGCCATACTTGAGCCACCCTGTAATATTGTAGACTCAGCTGTGATTTTTCTCCCGTGCATCTTGTGGACTAATTAATGCTAATTAATTATTGCACGAACCGACCGATGGGCGGCATTCGGCAAACGCCGCGGCGCCACTAGAACTCGGAGGAGGGGCCATGCTGGCATTCATCTGGCACTATCAAGACACAGCTTGCTGTTTTTCGAATGATCCGCTATCCATGCGTCGAGCATGCTAATCATGCTGGGCCAGCACCATCATGATTCACGAATCACAGCTCCCAAGGTCTTGCGATCGTTGCCACTCCCTCAAAGAACGCTGTCGGCGCGAATCAAGCTCAACCTCCTGCGAGCGATGTTCGCGGCTGCGCCTGACATGCAATTCGAACCGCCCTTTCAAGAGACCTGGTCGTCGCCCGCAACCGTACCACGTGCCAGGTCCGAAACAATCCCGTGAGGAGCTCGTAGAAAACCGCGAGACAGACATTTTGGCCATGTTCAATGTACCAGAAAAACTTTCCGAACACGAGGCTTGGCTGGTCCATCGAACTATGGCAGACAATTCATTCATCGAGCAATTCCTCCTCGGTCCCAGCTTTTGCAACGCTCATCGCGATACCATATTCAACGAGTTACGTAAATCGCCAGCGCTCCTCCAAGATGCGTATGTTGCGTGCGTTCTTTGCGTGCCTCGTCCTGGCGAGGATCTTTCCGGCTTTGCCACTGAAGAACGCATCAATAGCAGCTATAGGCGAGCTTCATCCGCTCTGGCAAAGCTGAGGTCTCTCAGAGTGGAAGATGTCCAAGATCTGTCATCATGTTTAGCCCTAGGAGGCTCTATACTCACTGTTGTCCTCTGTTTCGGTGGCCGAGACTCGTTAGTCATTTGCAGCCAGGTCCTTAGCTTGATCAAGCCAGTCTACGAGTCCCAAGTTGGCGAAATACCAGAAGCCGATCTTGGGTTTCTCACGTGTCTCGTTATGTGCGAGACAACAGAATGTCTACTTCAGACCATGCTGCCCACGCTACAGTACCGCCCGCAGGCTGTAGACTCTCACGGCTTCGTGGATCGGTATGTCGGACTGTGCGGAACGCTCCTTCCGTACTTGTATGACCTTTGCAAGATAAGCTACGCAATGCTTCATAATATAGAACTGGAACCGGCTCAACGACTGGACCACATACAATCAATTCTGGAAGCATGGCGGCCGACAGTGCCAGCAAACTTCGCGGACAATTTTACAGCATCCGAGGTTACCAACATACTTTGCCAAGTACATGTCATGCAACAGGCCGCACTACTCATCGTTCACAGACTCCGCCATCCTTTTGGGGCAGAGCAAGCAGCTGCTCTAGCCATGGCGAACAATATTTTGAGACAACTAGAGACCGCGAAGCTGGTCGCGGGGCGGACACCGAGGTGCATTGACTTTGCCCTGATGGTTGCCTGCTTGGAAATATCTGACGGCAAGGAGAGAAGCATGCAGCTGAGGAGTGCATCTTCCATAGCTGCCTACTCTCCCATGTTTATTAAGCGATCGGAATCGTTACTAACGGCGATTTGGAAGGCTCGAAGTGAACGGCCCAATTTTATGTATTGGTATCATCTTGGCAATTATAAGAACCACGTTGACGGATCTGAAAGCACCCTACCGAGCTCAATATGCTAAAAGTCCTATCGCGCTGGAAACCTCGAGACGGGAGACAAAATCGCACCTATCAGTGACTTGACCAGCCTACCTAGCGGCGCCACGTCAGCCTACAACAAACTCCCCAAGGTCATCGACGCATAGCCGCAAATTACAACTAAGTCGAGTTAATCCGCGCAGGGGAGGGCAGAATTAGCGGGTGTTACGGCGAATGTATCCCTAGCTTAAACACTAGTAGTGCTACTAATGCTGGGATCTCTACGTGCGCAATTATTCTTGTCCATGCAGATGACATCGGCAAATATCGGCGGAGCTACACGACCCGATACTGGTTCCCAATTGGGCAATATCTAGCTTCTCTTGCCTGCACGCAACTCGGTGTTGTTTTTATGAGATTGGGGGACAACCTGGCGTCCTTTCGTTATCGACCCAGTCCACAGGCGATATGACTTAGGCCACGGCGGTGCTGCTGCTGCACTTAGAGGAACCTCCGAAGTCGACAGCGTATAGTACGTTTGCCAGCATCTCACAAAGCAATCATCGTTCCTTAATTCTCCACTGAATCCATGGCTTATTCACTAGAAAGGCAGAAAGCCTCGGTATGCTGGGTACTATGTAAGATGCGGTGCAATTTGTTGTATTTTATTTTTATTGACATTTTACTTACCGCATTACCTTAAACAACCATGGCCGACATAGCACTGTCAGTACATAATGAGAAGAAATACTTTAAACAGTAGAAGCAGTACCAGTACCAGCAACAGCAGTAGCATCGGTAGCATCTAAAGTAATTTGTTGTCATAGTAGTAATGGTGGCAGCATCGAGCTTATGGACTGACACTGGCCAACAGGTACAATGCTGTAATTCTTATTTTTCGCGGCGGTCATCCCGTCTTGCGAGTATTCTATCAGTATCTCTAACCTCCCACAACGCACTTCATATTGCTGAATGAGCAATAAGTGCCGCACCCAAGCTTGATCCATCTCTAGTTAATCTGAAAATGACCCTCTGAGCGCCGCGCTTCCCAATTCCCTGCACATCTCGTAACGCTCGGCGAATTTCTATCTCGAATGTCGGGTAAAATTCGAAAAGCGAGCCATCGACACCAATATTGATCATTTCATCGTCGGGTACAGGCGAGTCAGATCCGCCTGACTTTGCAAACGGTATCTCTGTCTGCACCTCCGGACGTGGGCACAACAGACCTTTCGTGTAGTTTGTTAACAATCCCAAGAAGCTCGCAAATTTGCGAAAGGGCGTATCCATATGCTGGTCTGATTTTTCGCTGCACCCAGAGACCGCGGTTTCAGCGACTTCGCACAATCTACCTGATGTTAACAGGAGCGCGGCTATCGCAGCTCCAGATAGCCGAGCCGACCGCCGCACAATAGCAATAGCAAAAGATCTTATTAGTCGTGCATCGTCCGGCATTATCGGTCCTGTCGCAAAATACTTTGAAATATATTCTCTCGATATGTCAAGATGTTCGCTGTTGTCTTTTGCGAGCAAGGTAAGAAATAGACCGTCGATACTGTAGGGAGTATGCAAAGGTGAGGATTTATGAACCGTGCAGGTCAGCAGATCGTCGTGGACCGCCTTGACGATGACTAGCCTCAACAACTCTGCTATGTATAGCCCAGAAACCATCTTTTCGAATAACTGTTTATTTGGGTTACTGGACTCATGATCAAGTGTCTGGTCGTACGTGGTTTGTGGCAGCATGCGCGGGTCAGTGTCAAACCAACCACCCCATTCCGAGTTAATCACCATCATGCCTCCGGTACATTTGCCCAGGCTCCCAATGGAACCGTTTAACTTGGCAATATTCCGTTGTTTCTCTATGTAAGCCGCGTTGGTCCCGGTGCCAAATATAATGCCAGCCAGTGGAGTCGACCTCCCTCTCAGCTGGAATGCCTCCGCGACAAGGGTGCTGACGCTGTCACTTGTCAATGCGCATACTTCAATATCCAGACCTTTTCTTTCAATTGCTCTTTGTAGCATATCGCATGGGTCCTTCCCAATTGCATCAGGAATATCCCATCCTTTATCCCATTGGAGCACTACACCCTGTCGCAGCGATACGGTCTCGTATGTGAAGCTGAATGTGAAAGCCAACTTGTACGATCTTGATGTAGGATTTTTGCCAATTCCACTGCTTTGCAGGAATTCTTTGATCATTGTTGCAATAAAGTCGAATAAGGGCTCGTGTCTTGGATTAACCATGTTTTCTCCAGGAATGGCAGCCTTGGATTGCACAAGTTCGTACCTTGAATTGCCCTGTAAATGAATCAAGCAGACTCTGCAATATGTGCCACCCAAGTCGACTGTTAAAAAATGGCCCTTTTCAGATCCATTAGGAAGCTTTGTTACGAATGACGGTATTTGCGCTGCACCATTGCATGCCAAGAGGTCATCTGCCAGCTGTCAGCTCTGCGGCCTCATCACTTTTTTTCTGCGCTTGTCATTTCAAGGACCGGCTACTTACTCATACGTGTAATTGCCCTCTGTGCGATGGAGTTAACATCATTTGCACTCAAGTCAAATTCTTGCACTATATCGCCGCCCAGTGCAGACATCTTGCCAAAGTTTCAGCATTAAGCCAGGTACCTACACCCAGTTTGCCGGTAGGTAAAAGGCCAGGCAAACTTCTCATTTTAGTGACACAAATGATGGCTAAGGCATCGTAGTTATACAAATGAATAAACCCCTCAAGGAGCCACGGCTGTCATAGCTCCCCAGGATAGCGCCGGAGCCCTGTTACTAGTTGCGCTGGAAAGCGCCATCTCAACACCGGCGTTGACCGGTCTTTTGGCCGAACAATAATGAGTGGACTTGAGCAGAGTAGCAGCCAGCCAGCATTCTGACTGGTGGTAAATTTACGGATGGAGCCGACGAGGAACACACTGCCACTTTCGTAAATGCGTTTGCCAGATTAACTGATCAAGGGATGAGGGCTGGTCGTGGAGAAACGGATCTGTGTGCATCGCGCGGCGGTAGATCTACTCCGTATGCCAAGGCACATCACACGCATCCCCAACGGTCTACTCCAGGCTCTGTCTTCACGTGGTCATAATCTCATCTGCGGAACCCCCTTCGCCCCCCGGATCTTCAATGTCCCAGAGTCCACCTATTTGGGACCCAAGCAGCCTAATTGACCCACCGCAACTCCCGCACCCGCTTCATCGCCATATTCAGGCCGTTCATCTGCCGTTCGTAGCGCTCCCGTTCCAACCCTTTGTCCAGTCATAGGAGTGTCAGTGGCAGTGGCAGTGCCGGTCTACCGATATGGACGACGAATCGGCCGAGCCTAAGGCCCGCAAGGCTTGCAGTAGGTGGTACACAGGTCTTTCCAGGTACCTAGCTTACCGAGATTTACTGACCTGTACCCAATAGTCCACTGTCGAAAGCTCAAGATGAAGTGCAGGATCGATTCTGGTAACACTTGTCGGAGATGCGAAAGGGCGGGTCTACCATGCATCTTTGTGCCACGCGCCAATGCATCAGCTCTGATGGTGCCTGCTTCAATGTCTCTCACAGAATTCCATTCCCCCGAAGTCACCAGAGACTTGCTGCAAAGAGTAAAGGCGATCGAGGATCACTTAGGATTTAATGGGAGCCCAAGTCAGTCGGACCAGGAAGCAAAGGTGGAAGGTGCGGCGGAAGATGTGACAGCAGTGGCGACAGAATCTTGGTACGACGATGAGCAATTGGACAAGCTTTGGAAAGCCTCCGCAGTCTTGGCGAGATGCTCGCCTTACCGTCGAGATGCATTGTTGTGGAGGAGAAGCAATATTATGCACTTGTACAAGATGTGAGATCATCACTTGTTGATCCTGCCTTGGTATATCGTGACTGACTCGAACCTTTTAGCTTTCATGACAAGATGCCTGGGCTGCACTTCCTTCCTAGCAAACAGACATTTCCCTCTCCTGGACCGGTACTACTTGCCGCCATGCTCCACTGGTCAAGCGTTCACGGTGATTCGGAATACGCGCCTATGGCGCCAGGCTACTTTTCAATCATGTGCAGTGCTATTGCACAACTGAGCATCCCTGGAAGCGAGGTTGGGCAGCCCCTAACAGATCCGGACGAGGCCGAAGAATATGCTTTCCACGTCGTGCTAGGTCTCGTTCTTGCTGGGTTACTCAATGAGGGCAATGTCCCAGAAACCGGCATATGGATTTCGATAGCTTACAGGCTCGTTCTTGAGCACTGTCCGCCCCAGGTGGATGAGAAATTCTGCGATTGGCGGGGACTCTTCAAAGGTGTCCAAATCGTGGACCTCGAGCATGCCTCCCTCCATCTGTCTTCGCCCGTCATCCCTATCGAGCCACCTCTTGCCGTTCTACAAATCCCTCACAGAGATCAGACTTATCGTCTTTCCAGAATGATGAACACCGGCCTTACGCATTTCTCAGGTCGTGGCCTTCCGACAATATGGTCTTGCTTCTCTGGAGACGTACTGGAGCCGGCCACAACCCCAGATCCTTTCAGCCCCGTTGATGCAGCAGTTATTCGAGACTGGGCTAGAAATCTTGATGACTGGTTAGTGGAGTTTACTAAAGCTGGCAATGACTTTGACCGCCAGCGCAAAATCGTTTTTCGGCAGTACGTGCTTCACCGACTAGTAGTCCTATCTATTTACCACCCAGCGAAAGGGTGTAACCTGCGCTCGAACAGCATTTCAGTGAATGAACAACATGAGCTGCTAGTTTCTGCGCGTACCACACTCAAGCTACATTACAACGACAAGTCAATATGGGCAAGTTGGGATCTCGTCATTATATCCTGGGCCGCCATGATCGTATTCCATGGCATTGAGGCTGGTGTTGGCGAAGCCGACGGTGAGTTCATTCCTTACCCTCCTAGCATTTATGTGAATGACAGACAACCTAAACCTGTGCTGTGCAGATCTACGGAACATCCGCATGCATATGGACATGCTTCGGGAGACTAACGAACCCGCACCGAATTTGAGGATCAAGCTAGCAGCCATATTGGAACAGAACTTACAGAAACTTCATACTCCCAGTCCTTCAGCTGCTGCTCAGATGCCAATTCAGCCTTTAAATTCCAACATGAATCTAGACTACTCATGGCAAATCTTCGATGAGGCGATTATGACCGAGGTCATGGATCCATTCTGGTTAAGATCTGCAGAGATGCAACCCCCCATTCAATAGACGGTGTCCAGGGCTGCTGCTCATGTCCAACTCGCAGGAGAGTCCGCTTTCTATTAGCGGGGCTTTCAAGATATCTATGTACGATATCTGCAAGGCATCAGACTGAGGTGCGACCGTGCTACGACCAACCGCAACATCATTACAGGATGCACAATTGACATGAGACCAGATTCGATAGAGATATGCTCGATATATGTACTATATGATGTTATTTTACGGAGTATTTATATACCAACCCTTACGCATTGCCGTTATAAGCGATGATGTTAGGGTTGTTCGACCGAAGGGTTGCCTTGCCACGAGTTCCCAGCGCAAGAATACGATCGGTGACAGCCTTGGGGGTATTCAGGTTCTCCAATGCTGCAAGATAGATGGCAAGGCCGGCAACATGGGGCGATGCCATTGATGTTCCCGTCAACTGGGCGGTAGCAGAATCAGAGCCAATGTAAGCAGACTCGACCTTGACGGCAGGAGCCATGATGTCGACAAATTTGCCGTAGTTGGAATTGGTATACTCGACCCAGTCGACATCGATACCGCCAACAGTGATGGCATTGGGGGCAGACGCAGGCGAGACATTGGCGGTGTCTTGACGCTCGTTTCCAGCTGCAACAACACTGAGAACACCAGACTGGTAGGCCGCTTCGACAAGTCTGTTGAAGGCATCGGATTTAGGACCGCCTAGATCGATATATTAGCACGTCGCTACTTTACCGAAGTCAATGATGCCGGCATTGGCTTACCAAGAGACATGTTAACGACCGCACGCTTCTGGATGCCCTTGTCGACAATGTCCTTTACGGCCCACTGATATCCGTCCATGATGATGGAGTTGTCCGCAGTGCGACCCTCAAACACCTTGACAGAGACAAGAGTTGCCTTCTTGGCAACGCCATACGTTTTGCCGCCAATGGTTCCGGCAACGTGGGTGCCGTGCCCGAGATTGTCCTCGAATGCGCCCCCAATGGCGTTGTATCCCTTGACGGCACGGTCCTCGAAGTCTTCATGCTCGGCATTGATGCCGCTGTCTACAATGTAAGCGTAAGTGCCCTCGCCGGCGCTCTCGTCATAGATGTAGCTGGAAGCGCCCTTGTTGCGGTGCGAGAGTGTTGCGAGGCCGTAGGTTGAGCTGTCCTGGGTGACTGGAGAGTACAGCTGGTATACTTGCACAGGCTCAATAGCGTCCACCTATATTGCGGCGAACCGGCTATGGATTAGTTTAAACTGGTAAAAAGAGAGATGACAAATATTTTTAGATCTTGACTGCCACACGTACGTCTGGGTTGTTCTTGATTTTCTCAATGGTTGCGGCATCGAAGTGTCCAGAGTAGCCATTGTAGCTGCCCACGCCAAATGTCTTCTCAACGCCAGCCAGGTTCAGGTCGCGGCGGCCCAAGCTCTGCTCATGAACGCCACGAACCCATTCAAGGTGAGAGGCCGCATCGCGGGGCGCAACATGGTTCTTAAGGGAGACAATATATTTGCCCTCCACGGCGACAGTAGAGGTCCCTTTTGCCTCGAATGGGGTGGGACTGGCAGTGCTCAGTGGCAAGGCTGCGGCGAGAAGCGCAGTGAGCTTTTTGAATCCGACCATTCTGGTTTGCACAAAGCGGCGAAGGAGCAAAGAGGAAAGAGATTGTCTCTGTTCTAGATGAAACCGTTTGACTTATGGATAGAATAAGGAGGATCTCAAAGCCATCGTGAGGCAACCATAGCTCTTTATACTTTTGAAACCTCATGTGCTCGCCCAAAAACGATTACTCAATTGGCCATCTGCGAAGCAAACCAGCGCTCCAATGGCTAAAAGCCACGGGTATTACGTGTGAAATACGGGGTTGATAATACATTGTTTGTTAACTTCCCGATCAATACAATATTTCCTTCCTCTTTGATACATTCTGAGAAAGACTGTGCGATTGATGCAACATCAGAGATTGATGCCGACACGAAACAAAGTGAGAACTATTCCCAATGAAGCATGATATTCGCAAACGCGTTACCGGCACAGACCGATAGGCGGAGCGCCCGAAGACCGGATCCGAGCCGACCGGGTTCAAGGGCCTTGGGAAATAAGAGGAAACTGTGCATAGAGCGAATCCCACCTGCTAGCAGCTTCCTAACTGGGGTGCCAAGGTCGTCCCTTAAAGTGGCCGTGGCAACAGGCTAACATGAACGTCGAGCGTGACTAAGAGCGTAACAGGAATGTGCGTCGACAGACCAAGTCTCGGCAATCATCCGATTAATTGACGTCTAGCTGGTGAAATAAGACGCCATATAGCGCTAAGAGGCCTCTGTAAGCATACTTGTTAGAGTCAGCAGCCACCCAGATGAGCCTACAAACATGACCCACAAGCTGAGGCAGCGCAACTTTTGCCAGCTCTCTCACGGAAAGTCCTTCGTTCACCCCCACACAGCAAAGTTTCTCACTTGCCCGTTGCAGCAGGAGAACAGTAATGTAATATATTATTTCATCAAAGCGCGTCGGGCAATGACTATTTTAGCTTGCGATTGTCACCGATAAGGGTCTTGGCATGTTGTGAACCTGCGTGGTGCATGATAAACGTCATGAGTTGAGGTGCTCAGGGTGCACTCATTTTGAAGCGGCACTTATTCGCCAGGTTTCAAGTTCCAAGGAATTACGAGGAGTTCAATCAGGTCTGCCTCGGAGCCGTCGAAAATCCTACAAAGTCTGACCGCGCCGTACAATAAAACACTGGGTCAAATCTCGTGATCGGACCGCAACGAACAAATGAGAATAATACGAGCAGTAGGGGGTCAAGAATACAAGCGAGGTTTGACGGAATCGGAGACAAGCTGAATCGACACAGGAATCTGGTATGATAGCGGTCAAATACCTCGTCGTATTAGATACAAACCAAAGGACAGTTCTTTACTGGATCGCCACAGCTGCTCGTTGTAACAGTTTATGTCAAGTCGCGAGCCCCAGATGACAAATACAAGTTCTTAGGTCCTATTGTGCAAGGAATTGCCACATCAAAAGGAGATAATGAAAGCGGTGCGTATGCGTTGACGGGTAGATTCTACTTAGAGGACCATTAAATGTCGTTTCGCATCCACTCAAATGTATCGAGAAGATCAAAATTAAAGTCCGGCTGCGCCAGAGATCCCCAGTCCACGGCATCAAAGATACTGCTTCTGTCGGTGCCGGAATTGAGGTGGTGATCCAAGATGCGTTGAATAATCGCCCTAGTATCTGCACATAAATCACCGTTTGGTTTCGTCGGCCGCACCCAGGCAAGGAACCCGACTAGCAGGCTCAGCTGCTGTACAATGGTTGAACGTGTCATTTCCGAGTGTTTGGAATGAGTGCCAGTGAACGATGGGTACAAGAGTTCCTGGCAGAGAATCCCACCACCGGGGGCTCCGTATGCCATCACCTACATTGCCGTTAGTGGCTCTATCCCGCTTATTGCCGAATATCTCGCGTTTTTACATACCAGCCACTGAAAATTACGCAAAATAAAAGTATCAGCGAAGCGATCTTTGTGAGTCCACAGCTTCAACGTCAAGCAAACTAACTCGAAGCTCGTGGCTAGCAAATCACCTGTATCCGCGTTACCGTGTTGTAGGAGAAGCCTTTCTGCAAAGAAGATATTCTGCAGATGATCAAGTTGGATGATTATTGCGATGTAGAGTTTCCCATTGTCAATGGACGAGTCATTCAAATGTTCAGGGCGATATTTCAAGCTCTCCGGAAAACCGGAAACAATCGCTTGCTGGCGTGTTTTAATGTTTCTGGGTCCAGGTATCAGCTTCGTCGTGCTTTGTAACGTTTCCGTTGCTATCTCACAGTAATTGGTCGGTCGTTGCAAAAACACCTTTACCCAAGGCAATCTCCAGCAGCTCGTCTCGAACAAAGGAGGTCATGGCCCGGGCCCTAGTCACGGTGGCGGGATATAAACCGCCCCGAGTGTTCCATCCCGCTTCGTCAACAAACGAGCAAGCCCTCTCAAATGCAGCTTCTTCAGAAGCCAAATCTTCATCGCATATGTCCAGAGGTAAAGGAATGGAACAGTAACGGCCGGTGATAAAAGGCGGCCTCCCAGTAAATGCGATGCCTAATTTGTCACTTACGAATATCTGGGTGGCGAGGCGGCGCTTGTATTCTGAAGAAAATGTCGGCTTATATGGCTTCTTATCCTCCAGCGCATGCAAGCCCAGATATGCCATCATGGCGATCGTGACACCGTGTGAAGCGTGAGAGGAAAAGCCTACCCGATGTCAGAAAACCAATGTGAGGTCAACACCGTCTCGACTTACTTTCATCGCCATCAATTATAGAGCTCAAGGTAGATAAGCGCCGGCTCAAGTCGAGAAGTAAAACATTTCCATTTGTGAAATGCCGTGCCATTGTGATGCAATACTCCAGACAAGTCCGTGCCGTCTCTAGGGATTCTTTCCCCTCGATCCACTCGATGTCTCGGGGACGCAGGGCATCCAGCACATCTGATACGCGCACCAGGTGTGCCCAACAAAGCCCGAGAGACTCCCATCTAAGATTCTTTCCATAAAACTGCTCGAGCCACTGCTGTGAATTGGGGAAGTCGTCACGGACTGCCCGCGTTGTGTTGATACAGAGTATCTCCGCCATGGCCTCCAGCCCAGCATCACCCCGCTTCAACAGATGGCCATAGGTGGATTGCAATGAGTACATGATCCTATCCACGGCGACATCCGCCCAGCCCTTTGGCTCTTGTTGCCTGTCCCGAAACCATATCTGCTCGTTGGATTGACCGGGCAAACAGCGCAGAACGAGAAGACACGTCTCACGCAGCGGCACCGGCAGATCACGGAAAGACACTCTCCGTACATCTTGTCTCACTCCGTGGTCCAGCTGGTTGGCCTCTGGTGGGGCAGATCCAACAAGGAGCTCCAGGTGCGACTCGGTTTCTTCAAAGATGCTGTTGTGGCTAGTATACCCACGATATCCAAGTTGCCTGTTTGATGCGGTCGGTCCTGGCCGGGGAGATTGTACCGGATCTGTCGCCGGATCTGAGCTCGGAGGCAACCTTTGCTCAAGGTCTTTGGATGAGGCAGATAATGTGGTAAGGTCGGGATAGTGGCATTGGCCACTCTGTCGACGTTTTCGACACCGATTGCAGATGGGCACGGTGTGGTCGCAGGCGACTTTTCTCGCTCGACATGGGTTACATGCGACAGGTCTGCCGTTGCGGCGCGCCGGCCGAGATGCCCCATTTGCACTCATCATTGAACCTCACTCAAGAACATCATTGTTCGACGCCACCGTCAGCAGTCCATGAACGTGCTGAGCGATGTCGGCGAATATGCACTACCATGCAGCCATGTTCGTGCAAAATCACTCTGCATGGGATGGGATGGCGAGCCGCGAACTCCGCACTTTACGTGGGGCTGATGAGCCAACAAGGCAAGATCGCAACAAATGAGGACATTGAGTGGGGCTTCTGGGTTGCGAGGGCTTCACCCCAGGAAACCCGAGCATTCGGAAAGCATGTCATTCTACTCCGTACTCCGTACTCCGTAGTGTACTCCGTAAATGTTCAAGTATAGCAACGGTCGCGGCGATTGAAACAGACAGGGTGAAGGAGGAAAGAATTTGTTAAATTGGCACGCAGCGTCGTCATGGCCACAAGCTGCCGCCATGTGTTATTATGCTGGCTTGGTTCATCATCCTCCAAGTACGTAGGGTGCCGGCGGTGAACTCGCAACTCAGAGAATGCCTCCTCCTCACCGGACATTTAAGAATCATGACACATCGGATGAATTGACCAGGTATTTTACCAGGCCTTTACCCTGTCATGTGTCACGGACATTCGGCGGCCTTGGTGATTTTGCGTATCACCCCGGCACTTCAACGTGGCGCGGGGCAATTCTTTCGTATTTGCTCCGTCCCCAGAGTCACATTCGCAAGGCCATACGTGCTAGTTACCACATGGCGCCTGACACATGCGATTGTGGCTTGTAGTTGGCGTTTTGTCAGGCCAGACCAGGTTTCCCCTCCCGACTCTCCTGGTCTGCGGCGTCCAATTGCGCGTGGGATTGCCACGGCCGTTAGAACTTTCCGGGCGTCTTGCTAGCCAAGTCTGGACGAAGCCAGCAGCACAAGGTCGCCGAGACTACTCGCGGCTGAGGGTTGTGCTGCGGTTGGTTCGCAAGAACCGGCTGAAGAGGCAATGACTCGCCAATGTCTCAACCGAATCGCTCAAGACGCTCTCATATGCCGCTCAGTGAACTCACCAAGCCGGTACTGCTCGTGCTCATCTCCACCTTTATAGCAGATGCGGTCGTCTGTTCATGCGGGGAAACAGACTTTGAACTAGGTTTGGCGGGCCATAGCATGGCCATACAGAACCAAGCCTGGCCACATGTCCCCCAATTCGGGCTGGCTGCTAACCCGGATTCAGAAAATCTGGGGAGCCCAGACTTGTGATGGCAACACTTTGATCCGACTGGATTATATCATCGAGGCTTAAGACACCTGCTAATTGCCCTTATGGAGTATGGTAAGTATGGTATTCTTCGACAGCTTGTCCTGCGAAGCTTTCTTCTTCCTATTTTTCACCCACATCATATTCCAGTTCACATTATCTCTGTGATAGGATCAAAGGACGCGACTGGCTGATTGATAACCATCCTCCAGAAGAAGACGAGACGGAAACAGAAACCCTGAGCAGAGATCCAGGCCTAACTTGATCTGGAGCGGGCCGCGATTCCCCGCTTCAAGCACGGTCCTCGTACTTACTTCATCAATTGTTTGACAAGTTTAAGGCCGACCCTTCCGCATACTGCAAATTCCGGCCTGTGCGATATAGTCAAATTACTTTCAGTCACCAACCTCCTTGGAACATTCTTATCGCGTGGCAATTGCCTTTAATTTGACATAGCCAAACGCCTGTGACTTTCCTCCAAATGCGGACATATTAACTTTTGGTCACGGCATGATGAAGATCCGGGCTGCGTCGGCATTCAAGGTCAATCGAGATGTCGCTATCTTGCTTGTAGCGCTTCTTTTGTTTCCACAAGCTGTATTGGGCGCAGTATCAAATGAGACGATTAGTGACGAGTTGGCGACATTACCGCCGTGCGCTGTGAGTATCCCACGGTCGAAAGAAAAAATACAAAGGCGCGTTGGACTAACAACTTTCGATACAGATCTTGTGTTTTACCAACAAGTGCGAATTATCCAACACTACCTGTATTTGTGAAATGGAAGCGCATGCCAGTACCGAAGACTGTTTGCTGGATACATGCGCTCTCCCCGAAGCGCTATGTATGTATATTAATCTGCCCAGCCCGAATGTGTTCGTTATATACAGCAGCAGCAGACCAAGATGATGATGATGACGATGCAGGAGCTAATGAGCCATCTTCACAGTTAGCAACAATGTCACCAAAACGGCTTGCCAAGTTCCTGTCCGAGATCAGACTGTGAAATTTAACATTATGTGCCTTACACTCGGCCTACTAGCAGGCGCCACCGTGGCGATACGTCTCATCTTTAAGCAGTTCTTTAGCGGCAGGCAGAGTCTGGACACTGACGACTGGATCATCTTTGCTACCCTACCGCTCGGTTTAACCTGCATTACCCTGGAAGTTGTTGGACTTACGGCGAATGGACTCGGTAGAGATCTATGGGGCCTACCCAAACTAAAGCTACTAGCCTTTGGCCGCTACTTTTACATTATACAGATTCTATATCTTATGATTATAGGACTGATAAAACTCACTCTATGCTTCTTCTACCTAAAAATATTCCGGGGACAAATAATCCGAGGACTTCTTTGGGCCATGGTGGTCTTTCATGTCCTCTTTCCTATGGGGTTTGCCATCGGTGTCGTCTTCCAATGCACCCCAATTCCCTACCAGTGGGACAGATACAACTGGGACAATGGCCCCGATGCTCCAGGTTCCCAAGGGCATTGCATCAACATAAATGCTGCCGGATGGGGGCATGGAGCCGTCAATATAGCATCAGACTTTTTCCTGCTAGGCATCCCTTTGAGTCAAATAGGAAAATTAAAGCTTCATTGGAAGAAGAAGGTCGGAGTTTCACTCATGTTCCTGACGGGCGCAATGTAAGTCAATCGCCCCTTCCACCATATCAATCTCTTCTATTTTATATGATCTAGCATGAACCTATCGCATTCCAGATTTCTGACTTCTGCAGAGTAACCATCGTCTCTTTCCTTCGCCTGAGATCCATCCCTCGATATGCAAAGACAATAAATCCAACCTGGGATCAGTGGGACGTAGTATACTGGTCGACGGTTGAAGTCTGCGTTGGCTTAATCTGCACGTCGTTGCCAGCCATGCGACTCGTCTTGTTACGGATTGCGCCGAGAGTGTTCGGCTCGGATAGCCGTCATCGGAGGTATGAAAGCATGCTAAGTCGAAACACAGACAAGATGTCACTTAGTCGACACGAAAGCTAACATTTTGAAGTTTACCACCTAGGCCATCAGTGCCTAGAGCAGCAGAACCCTCACCCCATGTCGAATCTACGCTGCCCTCGACATGCGACAACAAGCGGGCACTGGACAGTTCGGCGATTTCGCTGTACAGCCAGCCAGACACCACCCAGAGTCAGTCGAAGACTGTCGAAAGTCAAAGCTCTGTCTAGCAACACCGCTAGTACCATATTTAGCAAGAAAATATTGGAATGATTCACGCATATTAGGAGTTGGCATTGATTCATGAGATTGTGCGATTTTATGCAGCGGGCTGACTCGCACCTGACACAATGCCCAAGCACGGGCGAACACGGTCTACCAATCGGCATCGCTTCTTCGTCCACTGTCGTTAACGTATAACGTATAGATACCACCATAGAATTTAAGTATTTACCTGTGCTCCGCAAGCATTGGTTTTTTAATTGAGAAAGTCAGATTTTGTAATCGAAGGAACGTAGATGATGGGGGTGTGCATCACGTAAGTAATTCCCCTGTATCTGGACGAAACAGTTATCGTCGTAGCGTGCCGAACGCCCGTCCTAATGTAACCCGTGGCTGCAAACCCTTGAGCAGCCAGTAGCCTTCGTGCGAATTGAAGTATTCGGGGACCGAGAGTGGTGGCAGATATGGCAGATATGGCAAACTTGCATGATTAGTTGAAGATAAGCTACGGAGTGCGGAGTTCTTTGGCTCGGACTACATCTGACCAATCAGTTGCGGGAGATTGGGATTGACGGAAATGTGCTTTGGTACTCGTCCCCACGTAGATATCAGCTCTTAAAAGATGCGATTACACTAGGTTCTCTAACATGTTGCAGCGCAAACGAAAAGGGGAAAGATGTTCCATTTAGCATCCGGTTCACAAGCTCTGACTTTGCGAACTCAACTACGGACGTCCCAAACAACGAAGTTTATCTGCGACATCTCAAGATAAAACCCAAGACACTGATAAGGCATTTTACTTGGTTCTTTGGTTATGATTCGCTTTTGCATCCATGAACTCCACTGTCCCTACGCGACCGATACTGAATACGGAGTGCACATGCCCATCCTACCTCACAATCTCAGCTAAACATTGTGTGAGAGTGCCTATCCCCGACAATGTCCAATACTGAATTTAGGACCTAATGCCGTTCATTAAAGTGATACAAGATACTCCGTAGACCTCTTTAAAAAAAGATATAACACTTTAAACACGTTCGTATTATCGGCCGAACTCCTCCCACCGGTCCGCCGTATTGAAGTATCTACATTCACAATGAGCGCCCTTACTCCCGTGGAAGTTGTCGAAGCCGTCACTGATGCTGGTGCCCACAAGGGCACCATGCGTGTTGATAAAATATTTCTTAGCGGTGTTTCCGCAGGTTGCCTGCTCGCATTTGCCTGTGGCACAACTCTCAGCACGAACACGGCCCCGAGTCTCCAGCAGAGTGCCCCGGGGCTGATTCGCACCATCGGTGCGCTGGTCTTTCCATACGGATTGTGCATGATCATCCTCACTGGAGCTGACTTATGTACCGGGTCCTTTATGGTATGATCGTATCTGTCATTACTATGGAGCTTTCTGGAGCTAACCGCAGCTATGAAGTTCACGACCGTGGCCGTTCTGCAACGTCGCCTTTCGTGGTATAGAATGCTATTTCATTGGCTGTTGACATTTCTCGGCAACCTGGCAGGCTCACTGCTTGTGGTGTCTTTAATTTTCGGATACGGCGAGGTCTTTTCGACGGAGCCATACAAGTCTGAGGTCATAGCCTTTGCAACCAAGAAACAAGTCGTGCCCAATTTTGGCATGGTTGTCTTACGTGGCATTGGGTGCAACTGGCTAGTTTGTCTTGCGTGTTTTTTTGGAATGCAGGGGAGGTCGCTGACGAGCAAGGTGGTTGGAATATGGTGGCCGACTTTTGCGTTCGTGTCGCTGGGGTTTGATCACGTCGTCGCTAACATGACCTTTATTCCGATGGCTATCTTTCTGGGAGCACCAAAATTAACCGTGTCGCTGTACATCTGGAAGGGTATTGTACCCGCCTTTTTGGGCAATGTTGTCGGTGGCGGCGTCTTCTGCGGTACGTGCATGGAACTTCCTTGAGATCTCTACGCTGTGGGCATCCATAACTGACGGCAACTGACAATTCGTATAGGGATGTATTACTTTTACATGTACTCACCTGATGCCATGGCCTTTCTGCCACACCATCATCGGGTCACTGAGACAAAGAGATCCAGCACTGATGCAGATGCTGGCGTAAACCCTTCGTCAACATAGGATAGGTACCTTTTCGTGACGGGCTGGATTGTCCACCATCTTTTCTTGTGCCCCGCCAACAGGATTGGGTTGAATCTTTCCCGCTATAAGTTCTAGACCTTGGATTTCTTTGACAACATATTGTATACTACTAAATCGCACGCTGACTACACGCTGCTGCACGCTACATTATGCGCTAAACTACGCACCACTATGTATATACTCCATACGGAGGAGTTAAAATATTAATAGCAGTGTTAGTGGCAGGATTTGGGCGAGGGTTGTAGACTTAGGAGCGCTACTCACAGAACGCCGATCAGTTAGTTGTGCTGAAACCCCACCGGGACAGGCCGCTGAATGCTCAGGTCACAGCGATGAGACATAAGATGAGAGCTTACAACAGGTCAGGGTAGACCCCAACTTCCACGTTAATTCATGGGAAATTAATGATAGCTTTTTATTATAGTAGATATCTGCTCTGTACATATGCGTACTGCATATTGAAAGCGTAATCCAGGTGACTGAGCTTAAGAGGGCGGGCGAGGCGGAAGCAAATGCTGTGTGGGTTAAGCGTCAAAGTGACAAATTATCTACGTATAACGGAGTACGCGCGCATCAACTATGGGGTAAAACCCCACGTCTCTAAAGCTTCTACGGAGTACGGAGTAGACAGCCGGGATCGGTCGTCCACACCGGCGATCCCCATTTGAAACGTGGGCGACACTGTTTCTGAAGTCTCGAATAACGTCGTTTCGAATAACCTTACTTCCTCGTTAACAATTCTTAATACTCAAGAAGGACGTCTCCGCTACGCTCACCATTCTGGACAAGGGCGTCCATCTCACCACTTGGGGAGGCATCGAGGAATGGATAGTCGTTGACTCGTATGGCTTTGACGCACCGAGCACTCATCGTTGCGTTTCACGTCTCGTGGATCTGGAAATGCGGACGACGCCAATTGTGGTTGGGAGAAAGTACGGAGAGCGGCTAAACAATACGGAGGCGTATTACGGACCACGCCACGCTATCGACATGAACTTTGCGAACAATGGGCGGAGCATGTACAGTGCTTTGGATGCGCCGTTTCCGGGAGATGCGAACTTTGGGTTGGCCGGGGCGAGGTTGAGCATGCTGGTTGTGGGGATCTGCTGCAGCGGCATGGAGAGTGCGCGGCAGTGTAAGGGGTTTGAGGCTGAGAGGCGGTTGTTCGGTCGACTTCTCGTGGGTTGAGAATGGGAGAGTGGGCAAGGCGGAGGTGAGGGAGGATCGGGTGCGACATGAGCCGTTTCACGCTGACGGGAAGAAGTTGTGATGCCAGCTTGTTAACTAGTGACTTACTCTAGGTGGGTTGTGCCGCCGGCCCGCTACGCGGCACGCTAACTAGCTGCTTGCTTGGGTTATGGTCATGGCTCATTGAGCCGCTAAAAAACGAATAGAGCTGCTAAAAAAAATGACATTGATGCAAACCTTTAGGTTGGGCTCTGCGATTTGGAAGCCCCCGTTTTGAAACAGCCTAACTAGCCGCTAGCTTGACTTTTCTTGGCATATAACGGGGAAATTTACTTCTGACCTTCTTTCTACAGTCATTAATCTTAGTTGTGTTGCAATCACTTGCTCCGGACCCAGAGGGCAATCCAATCTCGTGGGATCCGCGACGGGTCTTAATTTAGTGGACCGTCATAACAAAAAGAGGTGTGCCTCTGTGAAGTAGGCTCGTATCTTAAAAATAACTGAGCACGCCCATTATTTCAACAAGGAAAATATGAGCGGGCTACTGGCTGCACAGCCCGTCCAGCCCCTGCATAACCGTTATATTACAGAGTACTATAATGTCTTTTATTGCCCAAGTAATATCTGCACAGCTGCAGTATCGGTAGAACCCTACCTGGAAGGGCGGAGATGCTATTTCGAGTGAACTACTCACATTCGTCAGCGCTTCGCAATGGCTCGATCATATGGCATCCTCCTTCCCATACTATCGATGTTTCCAACATTGTGACAGTCCATCTGCTACTACCCAAATGGCAACCCGACACCCCAAGACGAACCTTACTTCAATGCCGCCCATTAAGCCTGCCTCAGCAATGGAGTATGTATGGCCTTAGGAGACAAGGCCAAGATACCAGGCGTTGCGCTGTGTGTCCGTGGAAGCTGTACAGATAAAACGTGGAGGAGTTCCGATTGTCTAAGCATCTGCGTGGACGCGAAAATACAACCTCTTGATAATGGGTCGGCTGTGTTCAATGCGATAACAATGATAAACGGTTTTATTGCAAGAATGAAGTACGACCGCGAACAAACTGCACATCAGGGGCTGGGATTCTATCTTTCGACGGTTAGTGTTGGCGTTTTATACGCATTAGACATGAGCTTCTATAGCGATAAATTCCGACTCCACGTACTAAAATAAGGCCGCGCCAGAATGAAAATGAAGATGCAAAGCACGTAATGACACACAGCAATAATGCCACCCCAGCTCTGAACAACTTATTGAGGTGAATGGATGCCCCTGTCTCCCAAGAGATTTTCGATATAACGAGCTACAGACAAAATATTATGCAAGGATTTTAGCAAGATCCCAAGTAAGAATTTGCTTGCCCTGAGTGAATGCTCTAGCTGTGCTTCTTGATAAACGAAGGCTGGATTCTCCAGTCTATAGGGTAGGTTGAAGGGACGGGAAAAATATTGATGCTGCGCCCGGCTGGTCAACCCACCCATGGGAACTGCCCCGCCTCCACACTTGCACAGGCTTGCCATCTTGCCAATACCATTCTTGCGACACAAACTATTGAATTAACCGTAGCGGTCGCGATACCTCTGCCGCTATGGTTCTTCAAGATCTCGGCCGCCGCATCAATGCGGCGGTCACGAACCTGACCAGAGACCAGAATCTTGATGAAAAGGTGAGCAGCCGCCGCTGCGCGGCTTTCGCCAAGAACTAACCTTGGGATCTGATGGGCTGACCGTGTGTCTTGCTACCAGGCGTTCGACAACATGCTCAAAGAGATTTGCGCCGCTCTACTCGAAGCCGATGTGAACGTCAAGCTTGTCATGCAATTACGAAAGTCCATCAAAGGCACCGTCAACTTCAAAGACCTCCCCGCCGCCGTCAACAAAAAGCGACTTATCCAGAAGGCTGTATTCGACGAACTCGTTCAACTTGTCGATCCTCACTCCGAGCCGTTCAAGCCCAAGAAGGGAAGACCCAATGTCATCATGTTTGTTGGTTTGCAAGGCGCTGGTAAAACGACAACGTGTACCAAGCTAGCCAGACATTATCAGACTAGGGGATTTAAGGCATGTTTAGTGTGCGCTGACACCTTCCGAGCCGGTGCTTTTGATCAGCTGAAGCAGAACGCAACGAAAGCCAAGATCCCTTACTACGGTTCATTAACGGAAACCGACCCGGCGGCCGTGGCTAGGGCTGGTGTGGACCAGTTCAAGAAGGAGAAATTTGATGTCATCATTGTCGATACCTCGGGCAGACATCGTCAAGAAGAAGCGCTGTTCCAGGAAATGGTTGATATTCAAACGGCTATTCGACCGGACGAGACAATTATGGTTTTGGATGCATCCATAGGTCAACAGGCAGAGTCACAAGCAAAAGCCTTCAAAGAAGCGGCCGATTTTGGAGCCATCATCATCACCAAGACAGATGGCCACGCTCATGGTGGTGGTGCCATCTCTGCAGTGGCAGCCACGCGCACTCCTATTGTATTCATCGGTACTGGTGAGCACATGCTGGATTTGGAGCGATTCGCCCCTCAACAGTTTGTCCAAAAGCTGCTCGGAATGGGCGACATGGCTGGCCTCGTGGAACACGTCCAAAGTTTAAATCTCAACCAAAAGGACACTATGAAACACCTCCAAGAAGGCATTTTCACTGTTCGCGATCTACGAGATCAACTATCAAATATAATGAAGATGGGGCCATTGTCAAAAATGGCGGGTATGATTCCTGGAATGAGCAATATGATGCAAGGGATGGATGATGAAGAGGGAAGCGCTAAACTTAAGCGTATGATCTACATTTGCGACTCTATGACTGAGAAGGAACTCGACTCGGATGGCAAGATCTTGATTGAGCAACCCACGAGAATGACCAGAATAGCCCGCGGCTCAGGTACATCGGTGCGAGAAGTAGAAGACCTGCTCACGCAGCAGCGCATGATGGCGGGTATGGCAAAGAAGATGGGCAGCAATATGAAGTACATGAATCGTGCGCAGGGGGCCGTGTCGGGCGGCAACAAGGCCCAGCAAATTGCCGCTATGCAGAGGAGGCTGCAGAGCATGGGCGGTGCCGGTGGTGCAGGCGGCATGCCTGATATGGGTTCGCTGATGAAGATGCTTGGTGGAGGAGGCGGTATGCCTGGTGGCATGGACATGCAGGCTATGATGAGGCAGATGGGCATGGGTGGTGGTGGTGGTGGTGGTACGCCGGGAATGCCAGGTATGCCGGGCATGCCTGGAGGCGGTGGCCGAGGAAGAAGGTGAGGTGCCATTCTTCAAAGAATGAGATGGTGGTAGATGAAGCATTATGCTCTGTTATGGAGGGAGTTTTAAGGTATGGTTTGTCAACCCAAAGCGAACACCCCTTCGCGTACGTATACTGGTCTGACACACGACCAACAGCGCAAATTGAATTACCTAATTCAAATTGCATGGACCTCTTAGATAGTGAGATCAAATTGTGGTCATGCGGTTCTATTCGTAATTATAGGATGTGAACGCTCTTCCAAGTAGCAATATAACTATGATAGGCACTGGAGCAGAGCTCCGAACAAAGGCGCAATTCTACCGTGAAGGGGAGACCTGATTTCTGTCTTGTACGAGCAGGCTGGAACTTCTCTTATAGCCAATTACACGGCTTGACTTATTCGGTCGGGCTCAAATCCATCTGTGAGCAAGCTGGTGAGGGATTAAACCCAGACCTTTTTGCGACTTTTCTGCTTCGCAAAACGAATTGGCACCGTTGCCCAGTTTTCTGAGTGCCCGACCCTCCCCACCCCCATCTTTCCCCTTAGTTTCGTCGCACAACGAGAAGCAGAATCATGAGCTTCGCGAAGTTGCAGGGCTGTCATTTCCAGAGCCCATGGGATGCCTGGCGTCGATGGCATAGCATCTCTGACGAATCTTATGGAGGCGATCCTCGGGTAAATTATTGGGTCATGGCTCTACCTGAATTCATCTCCGCCCCATAAACTTGACTATGATCAAGGCATCTGCTTCCAGTGCCGAAGGCAGAAGTCGGAGGTAAGCTGACCGGAAAATGATGGAGGCCCAAATTTGGTTGCGGCCTACAACAAAGGTGAAAAAAGCTTACCTAAATTGCCTATTGCCTCGCTGACTTTGGTTAGGAAGCATACGAATGAAGACACCCGGACAGGCCAGAGACACTGACTGAGAGGAATTCATGTTATGCTCATCGCGTCATCGTTGTATTGTGATGCTCTGTGGATGCGCTACGTGAATTCTTCCGCTGCCTACCGGAACGTGAATTCGAGCATGCAAACGGGCACTATGACGACTTGGAGGAATGCAGTGTGTATAGCTGCTTTGCGAAGTACGTATTTTAATCAAATACCTTTCCAGCCATTCAATGGGGTTCCACCCCATGTCCAACAAAATACACACGATTTATTGTTTTTCTTCAATAGCACGTAAGAACAATTCTTGCACATCGTCAACGCTGCCCCCGCTATCTACACGGGTTATGCTGTGACCACGCGCTCCCATGAGGGAGAAGATAGTATTCTGTCGAGCTTGAAAGGAATCAATCCTTTTCTCGATCTGGCTCGCCGTGTCATCGGCTCGTCCAGATTTCTTGGCTCGATCTTGCAGCCTTTTCGTCAGCGTTTCTTGGGAGGTGTGCATGTACACAATTGCATATGATCTTGATATCTGTATCAGACTGTCAGAGGTGCCGCTCAAGCTTATGATGGTAGGCCATACCTCGTTTTCAAAGTGATCTAGCTGCTCTTTTGTGAGGGGAAACCCGTCAAGAATGATGAGAGATTTAGGCTGTTTGTTGATCGACGCGGACATGAGATTGATGATGAGACTTGCCGGCACGGGAACGTTGTGTAGGAAACTCTTGGTGATGAACTCTTGGTATGGTGAACCAGGCGTCGCTTGTTCAGATCGTAGCAATTCCCCCGCAGAGAGATGGAGAGCGTCTAATTTCTTTGCTGCCAAGGCACACTGAGTGCCCTTTCCAACCCCCGGGCCACCTTTGTAGACTTAGCACAGGATTTATCAAGAGAATACACGGACATCATTTACCCGTAACAAAGACATATTTGCGAGTTGGATGGCCCTCCCAGTCTTTCCAGCGGCTCAGCAAAACCTCAGCCTCATGTTTTAGGATCGGGTGTCGGATGGCAATTCCGTCCTGTTTGAAGTCACTTAGATCACATTGTGGATACCGTCGGGCGTACTTGGCAGCTTTATCAAGTCGCTGCAGTTTGTCGACATCATGAACAAACTGAGCTGCCTCAGTGGCATTCTCTTCGTACTCGCGCCATGATTTTGCCCAGTGTTCGGCTGCCGGGTTTGTTGATGCAAAGTAGGTGAAGGCAAGCTCCTCTAGGAGTAGTTTCCTCTCTTTTGACACTCCATCTGCAGGAATGATGTCGCCAACAACAACCTCCCCCAGGTCATGAACCAAGGCAATCGATATAGCCTTATCTCGGTATTCCTAAGATCGTTAGCCAGCACCGCAACAGCAGGGTGTTTCACGTACGTCAGGAGCATAAAGTTTGCAATACATTGCCACCGCGTGGGAGTGGTCAGCGACACTCTCACAGTCGTCCACTGGAATTCCCCGTGCTAGCCAGCCACGCCGTTTGATGGTCGCAAGATCTATACACAGACCTCGGAAGTCAACTTCCGCCATGGTGGCGTCCTCTTGTAACGAGACTGTGCTTGATCTTCTCTCCTAGTATTGGAATGGGTATATATCTACCCTTTAAACTCGACATTGACGGGGAACTCAAAGAGAGGGCCGGGGAGGCGGGGTCGCTGAGCGTGTTGCCCAAGTACTCCGTATGTACGTTCACCCACGACCTTACAAAGGCTCACACTCTGTGATGGCGCAACAGCCCTCCCATTGGCCCCGTTCTTGCCAATCAACAGCGCCCGAGTACTCCGTAGGTTGTGCGGAGTATTTAACACGTTAATTACGCCACTTCCGATGTGCTCCAATGCTGTGTGGAGACTTTTGCACACTGGCCAACAATCAAGTCTCTGTATTGTCTTGCTGCAGTTTGCTTCATTCGCTGCTTGTATCCAGTTTGTAAATAATGGATTAATACCATGCTTCGTTGTGGTTCTCCTGTGGTTTTTACTTCAACGCGACTCCAAATCGCCCCTTTCCCAGTCTAACTCCAAGGCAGTAGGGATGGGAAGAACTAGTGACCAGAGCGGCTAGATTCTGTCTGCTCAATCTAATTTTGGCTAATGGTAGTCGTCACGGTAGGAGACTGCTCTATTCTCTCTATACAGGACAAATGGATGGCTCATTAGCGCTGTCCAGTATCCCACCATTCAAGCTGTCTACAACTAGTATCTATATCCACTGACGAAACTACCGGGACCTTGTGCCTGGTCTGCCTCGCGGTTGCTATTTGTTTACTCCTTAATCAGAGGGATCATTGTCCACGACATTTAAGAGCTTCATCGCAAGTATGGTTTCGTTGTGCGTATTGCCCCCAATGAAGTTACCTTCACTCATCCGGAGGCATGAGGGGATATATTCCAGCTGCGACGAGGCCATCAGCAATTTCTGAAGGATCCAGTATGGTGGAAAACCCAACCTGGGATGCCCGACTCATTGATAAGCGCTATTAATATCGAGTCGCACGCACGAATTCGCAAAGCTCTGGCGCCTGGATCCACTCAGCGAGCTCTTACAGTAGATAACCTGGGCCGATTTAGAGTGTCGTGATGAGGTAAATTCGTCCTATTCTGTGTTCAGAGGAGACAAAACGTCCTCGAAGGAACGCTGAAGATGCGATAAACGACCTGATTAAGAATATCTCCTGGCTTAGTTAACAAGTTTTGTCGCTCCCATTTAGTTGGTTTGTGGTACAGCACCTATACTCCAACAATTACCTGTCTTCTGTGCCAACCTTGCTCATACATCCGAATGGAGCATGGAACATGATCTAGCTGAATACAGCTAATCTAATCGGTAGGCATAGCGCCGATTATCATTATCGACGCTCATCCGAATGTGCCTGGCTGCGCATTATGCACGTAGCGATGTCTAACTTGATGACAGCCATGATGCTGTGTAACATCCGGTATCGCCACCAGAAGTCCGTAGTTGTCTCTAGCATGTCCCCAGCCACTGGGGCGGCGTGGTTTCTCCCCGTAGTCTACGTTTTGTTTCCGTACAACGCATCTTTTTCAGTGTCGCAATTGACCTTTAAACGGCCTTCATTAACACCACGACAAAGGTTATAGCCATGATTCTGAAACTCCAGCTCGGGATAACTATCTTTTCCATTGCAGTGGCAACAGCAATCTATTTTATAAGCCTTGTGATTTACCGACTCTATCTCAGCCCTTTGGCAAAATTTCCCGGACCCAAACTTGCAGCAGCAACTTCTTGGTACGAGTTCTACCACGACTTTTGGCGCAATGGGCAATACATCTTTGAGATTGAAAAGATGCATCGTAAATATGGTAAAGCTGCAACCTTTTTTTAATATGTCTTTTTTCTTTTTCAGAAGGGGGATGGGGTTTCCGATACGTGTCGTACGCTAACAGACGTTGTATAGGTCCTATAATCCGCGTCAATCCCGAAGAGCTTTCTATTCATGATCCAAGCTTCTACAATCAGCTCTACGTCACCGAAAGCAAACGCAGAACCAGCAGTTATGAGACATTCTGCAAAGGCATCGAAATAGAGGGTACAATCGTTTGGGCGCCAACAGATTGGCGTTACTTAGCTAGCTAACACGTAAACAGGTTCGCATTTGCTTACCGTTGACCATGACTTACATCGACGGAGAAGGAAGCCCTTGGAGTCGTTTTTCTCTCGCCGGGGCCTAAGTAAACTGGAGCACATAATTTCAGAGGTCGCTTTACACCTAGAATCTCGATTCAAGGAGCTTAAAGGTTCGGGTAAAGTCATTCGGCTCGACCATGCATGCTCTGCATTCTCTGGGGATATTATTGGAAGAATATGCCTGGGAGGCGAGCCTGGACAGCGTTTCCTGGATGATTCGAGTTTCGCATCAGATTGGTACGTTATCTGAGTCCCGTGAATGGGGGCAAGCTATGCTTACTAGAGATTTAGGTATAACGTGATCCACGCCGTTGGCCGATCTATACCATTTATTACTGGGTTACCCGTGACTATACAGTACTACACACTCCTACCTTTCTGTCCTAACCAAAGCTGCTAATTTAAAACAGAATGCTCAGGTTCATACCTGAAAGACTTGTACTTTGGGCATATCCCGAAGGACAAATGTTTATTGCCTTTAAACAGGTTTGTCCTGGAAATGATGCCAGTCCAAATATTTTGCTGGCTAATAGGATTACAGCGGGCAACGCAGCAAATCCAACAGGCAAAAATGACAAGTTACGACAAGGATAGTACGAGTGTTTCTCTCTTCGCTCACATTATTCGCAGCGATCTACCGGAGTCGGAGAAGTCTGATCAGCGTCTTAGCAACGAGGCTCAGGTGCTTCTTGGGGCTGGAACCGCAACCGCGGGCCACACAATCACTTTTGCGTCCTTTTATATTCTCTCCCGTCCAGCCATCCGCAGAAGGCTTGCAAGTGAGCTCGAGAATACAATGGCTGGTTGGCCTAATACGGTTCCCACTTGGGCAGAACTTGAGAAGCTTCCTTTTCTGCAGGCAATCATTAAGGAGTCACTCCGGTAAACCGAAACAACGGGGGTTTGTAATTAGACCCTGATCGACTAACAAGGAGTTCAGACTCAGCTACGGCGTGATGCACCGCCTGCCGCGCGTATCTCCCGATGTGCCGATTCAATACAAGGAATACACAATCCCCATTGGAGTCAGGAACAGCCGGTTCATCGCTGCATTCACCGTCCACTGACTTGTCAGCAGGTCCCAGTTGGCATGTCTGCATATCTAATGCATTCTGACCCAAACGTATATCCATCCCCCAAAGAATTTCTTCCTGAGCGCTGGCTAGGAGACGTTAATCCAGCCATGAATCAATCATACGTACCATTCTGTCGCGGTTCAAGGAACTGCCTAGGAATGAAGTAAGTTTTTTTTTTTTTCCTTTCATAGAACTGCCATGTCCGCGTTAGGTCGCATGCTGAGCATATATTAAACCAGTCTGGCTATGGCGGAGATCAGTCTTATATTGGCAGTTCTCTATCGGTCTAACGGCGTCAATCTGGAGCTGTTTGACACCGATGAAACGGACGTCATACGGCAACATGATTTTCTTATTCCAGTGCCAAAACTGAGCACAAAGGGCGTGCGAGTTATGATCTGCTAGGTGACATCTACAACTAGAGCATATTATAAGTTGTCCGGTCTAGCCGGCGTTTCGTAACGAGCTGCGTCTATGGGTGGCTCTGGCTGGCCTGCCGCCTTGTTGCACTGCTGCGCAGTGCCTTTAAATACACAGCTCAGATAATTGATTGTCGGTCTGTCAATCTCACAGACTTTTGCCACACATGCTCACGCAACCTTGCTAGGTCGGGAAGACATGCGCGAGCTGTCAGGAGTCCGTTGGGCAGCAATTATAGAACGAACCAAAATTTCTGAAATAAACGTTAATGCATTACTGTGAATATTGCCAGATATTTCAGCCTTGTCTACAACGATAGCACATCCAAGACCTTTCTGCCCATAATTAGAACCTTTTCTTCTTCTAACCTTCGTGCAACAAGCTGCAGGCTAATAGGCAAGCCATGCATTGTTTCCGCATCATCTGTCCCGTCACATCGCATGGTCAGATTAGGTAGACGACAGCTTGACGGCTGGAAAGTAACTCACAGTCTGTGTTGATGGCCTCGCAGTCCGACCCTAGCGGTTGGTATCCCTTCACAGCCTTGTCGATTTCCTTGTCGACAGTGAGCCCCGTCGGGAACGATAGACAAGAATAGTCGAGGACATTATACACCCCAGTGTAGCCGACTACCCAAGACAGTCAGCTAATGCATGTCATTCTAGCAGATTGCCATTGTGTTGCAAATAATAAGCTTACCGTGCTTGAAAGCACCATTCTTGACAGTGTTGAAGGGAATAGTTGGACACAGAATGGCGTCAATGCCGGCTCTGTTCCACCGATCGAGATATCTGTTCTGGAAATCTACCCTTTCCAATTGTAAATTCCACATCTCGTATGTCGAAAGCTCCTTCGCTACACGGTACTGCTCCATTTCGGGTCTCCACGGCTCACCCGTGCGTTCCAGCTCCTTTCTGATAGCGTGCCCTCCGTCTGCAACGAACATGCGACCGAGCAATGTCATTCCTTCCTTTTGATCAACGGGATCCCACTCGATGATCTCGTGGCCAGCCGCTTTGAGCTTGTTGACCACAGAGACAAGGGCGCGGGTCACAGGTGGTGTTGGATGAACCATGTTGTCGTGCCACATGACAGCGATTTTCAGCTTGTTCGGAAGTTGAACTTCTCGCCATGGAATAGGCACGCATCGAGGGTCGACGAGCCAAGGTTTGTGGTCGACAACGATTTTGGTGTACAGGGTGATATCCTCCAAAGTTCTTGCCAGCGGTCCATTGACTGACTGAACAGCCTCTTGTCCAGGCATTCCAGAGCGAGTGTTCCTAACGGGAAACCGGCCGACAGATGGGCGCAGCGCGAAGATGCCTGTGCAAGCCGCGGGGATGCGAAGCGAGCCTCCTATATCCGAGCCAACTCCCATCGGGCTTCCCCTCATGACGAGAAGGGCAGATTCTCCGCCAGAGCTGCCTCCGCTCGTTGTCTTCCTATTGAGGGGATTAACCGTTCGGCCGAACACATTGTTGACGCTCTCTGCAATCATCATTGCCGTGGGTGTATTTGTCTTGACGTAGAAGATAGCCCCGGAACTTTCCAGGAGTTGCGCCAACGTGGAATCCGACTTGGCCGGGTCGCCCACATGTGATGCAAATCCAACGGTGGCATCCAAGCCTTCGAGATTGAAGTTATCTTTCAAGGATATTGGAAGTCCGTGAAGGGGTCCGACCGGGCTGCCGGTCTGCTTGAGGTGGACATCTCTCTGTTTTGCCGTCTTCAAGGCGCGATCGAAACATGTTTCGGACAGGCAATTTGTCTACCTCGCCAAGTTAGCTCGAATTTCTATTCTTTCCTAAAGGGGATGCTTACCAATTGATGAGCGGCTGCGGCTCTCTTACAGAAAGCTCTTGTTACTGCTTCGGATGAGAGCTCCCCCGAGGCCAGCTTGAGGATCAGTTCGTTCGCGGTGGAGTTTGTAATGGCCAGCTCATCTGCAGTAAACCAACCGCAGGTCTCGGGCCACCTTGCAACATCGTCTTCCGATTCTGCAGGAAAAAGACCTTCCGGGATGCGCCATTCCTCTGGTATTGAATTCGACAGCGTCTGTCGCTTGTGAGCAGCAATATGCTCCCACGAGGAGGCTCCGCTTTCGTGGGTACGAACGGAAATGGGAATAGTTGACGTCATTCTGAATGTTGACGTTTGGGGGGCAATTACCCCGTCGCTAACTACTGCTTCCGCTTCCGCCTCCAAGAGTATGAATTCTCTGCAATGTAAATGCAAAGAGTTGACTGTGAAGAAAGATCTAGACTAGACCCCCCTCCGGAATTGTCCGTGGAGCCGAGAGGGAGAAGTGCATCGCGGTGGAAATCCATTTATACCACAACGGAATTTTGCCGATGTCGGGGCATACCGCAGGCGGCAATACATGCATACTTAATTGCGCAGGATGCAGGAGTCCATACCTGTTCCAGCATCTTTGTCGTCTGGCAGGGCAAATTGTTCCTCCCTCTGCCCTCCCCCATCCTTCACCACGTAGCCAAAAGTTGCTGCGGTTCTGAACGCCCCACAAACGAAGGGTTCCGCGGGCCTCGCGAAGCTAGCCGAATCATCCGATGTATAACTAAAGAGTGGCCGGTGCGGGGTGTTGGGGATTTCGTAGTTCACGCCAAGGACCAAAGGACGGCATGCCCAAGTGATTGCAGACTAACTACGGAGTATGGAGGACGGTATAGCTTGAACATGGGGCCGCGGGAACGGAAAGCAAGGGGAAAAAAAAAAACAAAATAGATTGCTTTCCTGTTACGGTAATGCTTTAGGAATGTTCCACACTTTAAACAAAACACAAGCCAGCCGGGTGGAACCGAGTGGTGTTCTGCAGCGCATGTCTTTACTTCGAGGTAAGAATGAATATTGGAGCTAGTTCATACTATATCCTGTCCCATGTGCTATTTACGAAACGACTGGTGATATAAGTTCTTTCTCTCAAGCAACGAAGCCAAAACAAGCTTGGTTATTACAATGTAGTCTTGACGAATTGGATACATGCCGTCTGGATTAACACGGCCATTGAATAATAAGGTTCATGCTTACTCCGTACAATGCATTGTTTCCTCCGATAACGACGACCGAGCGCTTCCTCTTTGAAGCAACAAGTATGTACTAGGTACCGAATCCGCTCATATATGTGCCACATCAATCAACCATCCCAGTCAGTCCTTTCGATCTCCACCGATCTTCGCACTTTGCCAGGCCGTCTGGGTACCGTTGCACGCCGGCGTTATTACAACGATGCCAATAAGTGCGGAGAATTTGACACTGATGCGTCGAGGAAGCATGCATACCCGCTAAATAAGCTGAGACAGCCACGTGAATGTAGTACATGGAGGATGGAGCCATGGCGGCAATCAATTGGCATGCTCTGTCTACGGCTGAAGCTAACGCTCTCATAGTTGTCGCCTCTGCCAAATCCAGCTGGGCTAGCACGCTGATTGCAGATGCGCAACGGTTCACATTGGCGGATAAACCCCAAGGTGATTCGTCAGAGTCAATCTTGGCAAGCTGCTCTATGGCCGTGACACAGCTAGTTACAGCGTCAGTCGCGACTCGACCACTGGCTACCCAGCTGAACAGGTCGAAGCTGTCTGATGAGCAGCCAACGACCTGGAAGAGTCTATGATCGACCGTCCGGCGATGCCAGTCATCAAATATTAGTCCCCGAGTGCCTCTCGCAATGGCGCCGAGCGTGTCAAACCAGACCAGCCTTGCCACGATCTCAGTAAGCCCGGTGACTGTGCGGGAAAGCGATTCTAGGGCAGCTGGATTCGGGCAGTGATAATCGAGCAACGATTTGGCGCCGTGTAAGTGGCGTTGCCATTCTCCAAAGGGACTATCGCAGACCTCCAGGACTGCAAATGCAGCAATTCCTAGAAATGCGAACGGGTTGCCGGCTTCCAGGGCCTCATTGAGACCTATCAAGGCTACAAGACGGTGTCGGGCCGTATCGATCGAGTCCCATACCTCTCCACTAAGCAGTGGGACGCCTCTCCGTCCTTCGATACGGGCTTTCATTAGATCGTGGAGCTGAGAAATGAGACGAACGGCCTCAGCGGAGAGATACCGGCAATGCTCGCCAGCAGAATCATCATCAGACGAGATGATGTGCTGACAAAAAGCGACGAGACTGGTAATGAAGCTGTTCTGATCGGTAGCAGGCAAACCACGCAACTCCAAGACGGGGCTCTCCGTTTTGGCCGCCATGGCATTAGCCGTCGTGCCGTCAGTCGATGCTTGGTCTGGGTCTGGAGCCTCGGGGCTGCCCTCGACTATTACTCTAGACCTGGATCCCCTAGGCGCTCGCTTCTGCACCCTGTTATTAGTGGTATTTGCCGACAATGACGCTGGAGCGGTTGGTGGGTCTTTGTCCCTGGCAGTCCGTTCAGCGGCCCAAATCACACGATGTGGGTAGCCACCGCAAGTGATATTGGCCTCGAGGCATTGCGTACACGATGGTCGGTTCAAGTCGCATTTGACGTCTCTCAGCTTGCAGCTGTGACAATCCCGGTCGCGGCGCATCCCCCGCGGCTTTCCGCGATTTTGTGGTTTGTGTTTCACGTCCTCCACCGGTGGCGCCATGCTTACAGTGATGCCGGCATCAGGCACCGCCGGTGGGATTTGGAGAAGGTGTCAATGTTTCGACGCGGAGTGTTGGGATTTCGCTGCCGAAATAATAGCCGGGACCGAGAGATACAGAGAGCAGCTATTGCTAAGCTTGAAGCTCCATGACTGCCGCCACGGGCGGGCGGTTGGCTGAGTGGTCAAGTGGTCGAGGTAGCAGCAGCAAATGCGCTCTCGTGTTTCTGGCGCTCTAGTGGCGAAACTTGATACGTTACTCGAAAGGGAAAGAGGACAAAGACCGAAAAAGAGTTGAGTGGCCGCGCGACTGGTTAAATAACAAGAATGCGGAGCACTCGATAATGGGTAAATGGGGGAGAAGGGGGGGGGGGCCGGTTATGATGATTTATGGCAGAGGCTAAATTGTAGCAAACATGCATGGCGCCACCGGTGAGAATAGAATAGACAGGATGGCTTTCAGCGGATGAAGTGACTGGGGAACGGCACTTGGCAGATGGGCGATTGGTCTGCTCCGCAATGTGGTAGAAACACCTCAACCTGCACTTAGGACAACAGTAGTCTCATGTACATCTACCTGCGTGCGATCGTCAAGGTTTGTTTTGGTGGTGCGCTGGATAGGATGCAATGCAATGCGACGTGTGCTTCGTATGTACATATTATATGAACAATCGGCTTGTGGACACTGCAATGCAGATAAGAAACCTTGTTGCTTGTTTGCTGCAGGGCTGTGGACATTGACCGACTGTGGCATACATCTGAAGAAGCTTATGGCGTGCTCTTTCCTTTATGCAACGAGTCATGGAAACGTCTGGTCCTCGAGATAGAGAACATAGGCAGCTCGCGCGCGCCACGTCTTCATTCGTTCGCAGCCAGCTCTTAGTTATCGCTTTACCCCAGACTCCAACTGACAGCCGGGCCAATTTGACGCCACAGGCTTCCAAGGCGCCACTCGACCAGGACCTTATCGAGCGAGCTCAACCGCTCAACGAATTAATCGGGTCGAGCCCCAGCAACCTTCGAATTTGACTCCTTCGGCTGCCACGCAACAACATCTTCAACTATAGCCAGATAGCGATGAAAATCACATCACTAGCTAGAAAATTAAAGGCTCTAAGACGCTATGTTAAATTCACTGCTTTATATTTCGAGGTTCGTATAACATTTAAAGAGGTTGAACAAGTGGATCCAACCCGGTTAAAATTGTCACCCACCTTGCCGCGCATCTGGCCCGACACTCTGGCACCTGGCGCATTGTTTGGTCTAAAGCTAAACTAACGGTTAGCGGCAGTTTAAGGCAAAGGATGCGCAACAGGTGACGGCGCGATAGCAAACGTAGTCATCTTCCGCCATCTGCATGCTTCGGCGAAAGGGCGCAGGCAAGCGAGGTGCATTGTGGAGTTGAAAACAGGCTTCGCGTGCTGATGGTAACCCCTGCATATCGTGTCGTATCTGCGTATGTCTGGAATCATTGTTCGGCGACCACAATTGTTGCTGCTGTGATGTCTGATAGTATTCTCGTCATGGGCTGTTTGGCCATCTGGTGCAACGGTACGGACAGCTTGTCCCTGGGTCCTCGCTCACGGCACCTGCAGCAGCTGTCAGACGCCGCTACCCAGCGGGGCAGGGCTTGCACTTGCCCTGATCTGGACCGCCACCCGCCTACGGCAGCTCTAGAAACGAGAAGTACTTTATGGCACGCAGCTCCAGCCCAGCCCAAATTGTGCTTGATGAGGGTTCAATCTGTCGCATCGCGGAGCTTCCAGGCATATATATTCGTTTTCGTCGCCGCACCTCCTGGAAGGTGGAAAGTTTCATTGCTCCACCCGGATAATAGCTCACCATTGCGGAGATGCACTCTCCGCTGCAGTGATCAAATCGACTCCCCATCCAACTCCGCCTTCGGCCCGTCAACATCACGTCCACGATTCACCGGACGCACCCGCACTCGAGATGGGTTCCTCAAGGTTCCGACAGTACTTCCATGTGGAGTATCAACCTGGGGAGCGGAAGCTCATCCAGAAAATCGACTTTTTTATTCTCACTTTTTGCTGCCTCAGCTACTTGGTCAACTATGTACGGCCCCATCCCTGCCATCGCGTCCTTGATGAGTTCCTCAGCTTGCTGACCCGCGCTTCGCCGAGGTAGCTCGATAGAAGCAACCTCGCCAATGCCTACGTATCTGGCATGAAAGAGGATCTGAATTTTCGGGGCAATCAACTCAATGAAATTAACACATGTTTCACCGTTGGGTAAGACCGAAAACCACTCTGGGGTTATTCCGCGTATGTGTTCTGCTAATACACTAGAACAGTTATGTGCTGGGCCAAGTGCCGTCAAACCTTTCACTTCATTACATCAAACCTCGATATTGGTTCCCTAGTATGATGATTCTATGGGGCGGTCTTACCATGGTCACTGCTTCGGTACACAACCCCCAATCTATTATGGCTATCCGATTTTTCCAAGGCATCTGTGAAGCGTCCACCTTTGTTGGAACACACTATATCCTCGGCGCATGGTACACAGAGCGTGAGTTGGGGAAGCGCAGTGGAATTTTCACTTCATCGGGTTTAGCAGGCACCCTCATCGGCGGCTTTATCCAATCCGGAATTCACGAGAGCCTCAACGGTCGCCTTGGCCTAACCGGCTGGAGGTGGCTATTCATCATCGATGGCCTGCTTACCGTGCCCATTGCTATTTACGGCATCATCTTCTTCCCCGACACTCCGCAGACTACCACAGCATTCTACTTGACGAAAGAGGAGAAGGAGCTCGCCACGGCCCGGGTACCTGAGATTCCTGAGCAATCGCCCATCACCTTCAAGTTCCTCAAGAAAGTCCTTTCTTCATGGTATTGGTGGGGGTTTGTCGGTCTATGGTGTTTAGCGGGCGAACTTGAGAGTTTCAGTTCAAACTCACTGCTTGCGTTGTTCTTGCAGAGTCATCCCACGCACAAGTATACAGTTCCTCAGAAAAACAACTACCCGACCGGTGTCCCTGCTGTGGGCATCGTGTCGACCCTCTTCTGGGCTGCTCTAACCGACTTCCTGGGTGGCAAGAGATACCTCGTTGGATATTTTATTGGTGTCACGAGCATAGCTACCTCAATCATGATCTTGGTTTCGTCTCAAGATCCCACCAATCCACACTCCACCACAGTCACCATGGCGGCATACTACTGGGCTGGCTCAGGTAAAATATTTCCCCGAATTGTATTAATAAATAGTACGTACTAACAATCGCAGTATACGCATGCCAAGCAACTTTTTTTGCATGGTGCAATGATGCCATGCGATACGAACAAGCCACCTTTCGCGGCGTCGTACTTGCAGGCATGAATCTCGGCAACAACGCTGTTAATGCCTGGTGGAGCATCGTATTCTACGGAGCATCCATGGCGCCATGGTTTATTGTGAGTCTTATATTAGCCGCTGATTATTCTGTCGACTGTTGATAGGCTGACAGCTGGTTTCACTCTATCTTAGCGAGGCATGTGGGCCATGATTGCTTGTTCAATTGCACTTATCGTTTGGACTGGTGGGCTCTCCTGGCTGGACCACAGGAACAAGAAGACGCTGGTTGCGGAGGTTCATCGTGCTGATTCCAAGCTTGGGGAAAGTTGAGATGCAACACATGATGTGTTTTCCAAACGACAAATCTTTTCAGTTAATATATGTTCCAATTTCTTTTCCATGTCCCTCATGGACTTACATTATAATGGAAAAACTCATTAAATGCTGGCTATACCCTGTCGGAGAACATTGACCAACAGTATCATGTTTTAACGTAAATATTATAGCAGGTTTCTCCGACTTCCTTGGCGCCGCTGTAGGGTCGAAGTTATTGTTCTTGGCCCTAGTAAACGAACAAACCTAAACTTTCTGCTTACCATGCCACTTGAAGGAGTAACTCGTGGAAATGAGGTTGCTATTGATGATGGTTCTTCAGGAAGTCAATCGTCGAGCCGCTATACAGTTTCTCGAGGACTACATAGACCAAGAAGGAATACCAATGATCACTGACGAGTCAAACGTTATCGAGGAAAGAGATTACTCGAAATGATCCACTATTTCTAACCCACGATTCGGACAAAAGACACGAAGTATGGCATCGAAATCATATCTCCAGTTTTTGTTTCCAACGTCGGGAAACTGGACTTTTGATTGCATTGGAGCTTGGAAAGACGATTTTTGGTTCGCACTGAGCGCGATTGGCTATTGTTCCGGTTGACCTACTTCCAAAATTATATCTCTCACAGGCCATATCCTATAAAGCTAGGCCTTTTGCACCCTTTGTCCACCTGTACAGTGACAACGCTCGACGCCTTGCTCTGTGCTCCTCCCAATCTGTAGGCCCTGACCCTCGTACACTGTACAGTGTCGACCGAACGACCTTGCGAAAGTTTTTCTGCTTCAATTAGAATCACGAGGTATACAATATAAACGTAGAAAGATGTCGTGGAAAGACGGGAAGGCATACCTGAAACTCTGTATTTAATGTGACAACGCATACCTCGTGAGCTCGAATGATGTTTTCACACGCCTGCTCCACAGACTCGTTGGGCCCCAGCTGAGGCATTCTATCGGCAAAGAGAAGAAGGATGAAGCTGCCCTGGAGTAGGTATATGCCAAAGAGATAGGACATGAATGTGAGCTCGGGATCAATGGTGAGGATCGTCGAGATACACTGCGATGCCGAAATCGCATGTGATGCACACTCTGTAAAACGCTTCGAAGTGATCCAGTCATCGCCATCATCCAACATGGAAATGGCATCCCATTTGCCGTGCAAGAGAACATGGAGGACGTGCAGGATGTGAGTACTGTATGCTTTTACTAGTCTTACTCTTGACTGATCTGCTTCGTATGAGGCTGGGGAAGCATGCGTGCTGGAGCCTGGATTTGGAGACTCGCTCAACAAGTCCCGGACAGCTTGGCCAGGGATTTGAAAGGCACTAGGTGTAGGCACAGCGGCAGAAACGGGATCACGGCCAAGCACGCTGAGACTTAACTCGTAGGCTGACAAGAGCCCTTGCACAACGGATACAGAGTACGCATCATCTTGGTGACCCAGCCGGAGGTGCCGACGTCGATGGTGAATTTCGATAATATCTCCAAGTATGGCCATTAGCGGCAGGAAGTATTCGAGATAGCCGGTTCCGGTGGCAATTACGGGTGGACCAATAATTCTGGGAGGTAGGTCCCTAGGTGGTATTGCATCCAAATTCTCCCACACACTGTCCGGTAAAGGGACTATGCTGCATTAGCAAACCACGCAAGTCGTCTTCAATCGTCAATATCATCCAAGACGTACCATAAACCTCGCAGTAGGAATCCGGCATGGAAAGAACGGTGTTGAAGGACAGGCTCAAATGCCGATCGAGGCTGTACAACAGCCAAAACACGCGTCTCCTCTCCTCTCGGCGCTCGAACTCGATGAATGTCACGTCTGACCGGTCCCTGTGGCACGAGCACAAGGGATTGGCACATGGCGAAACTGAAGCTGGGCATCGTTCATCTTCTCTGTTCAACTGCAGTGCCAAAGTTAATCGAACTGCCTTTGACCACCACTTGTAACAGTCAGACTTGAAATCGCTTCCCGAAACTGCGATTGAGAGAAGAATGAACGTGAGGACGTCGTCCACCCCGCCTGCAGGCTCGTTTGCGGCCGTAGTATTGGGAACTGATGCGGTGTTGCTCCATCCTGGGATAGGAACTTCATTCTCAACTCTCAGACCACCTGAAGAGCCATCAGCTTAAGAACAAAGTAAAATAAATAAATAAACACCATTTGATGGGGGCAGGGATTGCAAACCATGTATTCGCCTCCACCGATCTGGATCTCTATCTGAAGTCAAAGACGTGGCGAGGTCATACAAATCATTCACTACCTTTGCACGGGTGCCAGGCACGTGGAGAAGCATAACATCTGCTGTCTGCGCCACACACCATAGAATTGTGGCAAGCAGAGCCGGCGTGGTATATCTAGGGCTTGTCGGGTGCAATATCGACTTTCTCCGAAATATGCGTGTCAGGATATACGGTGATGCTCCACGAAAGAGCGAACTGCCGGGGTCAGTGAGAAATATGTCTAATAATTCGCATGCCACGGAAGCCGGAAGTATATTACGGATATATGGCAGAACAGGGTCAAGGAATCTGTAGCAACAGTCTTCCGTCGGAGCCTTCTGAAGCAGGTCCGGCGATAGGCCATCAGGAACTGGAGCGACATGACTAAAAGGATCCCGAAGAACTTCGTTGCTGGCAGCGGATCTGAACGATGCACGATTTGGACGACTCCTTCCATAATCGTATGATCCACTGGCATTGGCTGGGGAAGGATATCCGGCACTTTCGTCAGAAATGAGGGCTTCGGAATCAGCTACCGGCCCGTCTAAGAATGCAACCGATGATGTTGTCGTGCGATGGCGGTAGGACTGCGACTCAGGTCGCGCATGTTTGTGCAAGCCAGATTGAATAAGCGAAGGGACGGTCATCGAGTTAGATATCCGCCGTCTCTTCTCGGGCGGTCGGTTGCCGTGCGAGGTCGGAGCCACCGGCATTCCAAGATATTGGTTTGTGTCCATAGCTGGACTATTGGAAGCCGGAGACTCACTCGCATACTCTGATCTAGCTACAGCAGGTGGCAACGACTTACTGTCATCTACGGCGGACTTGGAAGACGGCGAGGCCGATGGAGGTGATGTGTGTGCGGCGAGACCATCATCGCGAGTGCTGCCTGCTTGTGATAAGGAGCGTTGGGATCCAGAGGCGTGTTTTGTAGATGTCGAGGCCGGCATACGCCCTCTCTTCTTCACCTCTCTATTGTATCGACATATGTAACCATAGTCTTGAGTGAGATGAGCATACAAGTCAGCCAATTAGGGTTTAATGATACAGGCAGGCAGGAATTACAAAGCTGACGACGAGAGAGCTTATGACACGCTTGAAGGATAGCGGCAAGGTACGGGTTATGATAATATAGTCAATCCGTCACACTTGATTTGCCCACGAATGGAACGGAAAAAAGGGCAAGAACCTGCCGTGGGGCTCAAGTAGATCAAAGTGTATCAAAAAGTACAAGAAGGCATTCAACTCACCTTGACACCGACGACAGGGCCTAAGAAACCGTCATCAGGTTAGCCTGTTTGACTGGAAGAAGATGATATGGGTGATGTCGATATATGGGGTGGTTGGTGACTTACAATTCGCCGTCACATCGTGTTCTCGAGGTACTGCACTTGTCGCAAGCCCTTCTGGTACGTTTCCGTGGTCTCGCGTGCTCCTGCTGCAGAAGCTCATCGGGGGATTGGTTCCCATCCTCTCTGGATTCCAGCATGAGATCCTGAGTCTCACTGTCAGCCGGCGACATGTCGAGTGGCTTGGGCATGTCGGCGGTCCTGGAGGCCGGCGATTGGGGCAGATGGCAAATTAAACAAATATGGGGAATGAATGGGTGGCAGAAAGGGCCAGTCGGCTCGCCGGCGGATGTGCAAAACTTGGTGCGTCGAGTAAGATGCACTGATTCTTCGCCGTCGCGCGCATGGACAGTATCGTACAATGGAATTCTAGCCAGGAAGACTGGGGCTGGTAAGAGGTCTCGTCGATCGGCCAGGTTCAAGTGGTTGGAGTCCCGACGGCTCGCCTGACTATTTTGATGACGACGAGGTGAGCTGTGCGTGCCGCCTGGCTGGCGAGGACCATATGCCGTCGGTGGGGCGGCGAGAGATCATTGGATAGAAGAAGCGCCGTCTCACTGCACTGCAATATTGGCCACCAGGCACGTACGTAGGTATATACTGCTATACTCCGAGCTGGTCAGTTGGTGGGGCGGGCATACGGAGATATTTCACTGCAATTTTGGCCACTAGCGGAGGCATGTAGGTACATACTGCTATACTCCGAGCTGCCTAATACAGATGAGCCTCTGCCTGCTGCTGCTGCTGCTGCTGCTGCTGCTGCTACTGATGATGATGATGACATAAGAATGCACCCATCGTTGCGGGTAACACCTCCTGGAGTTTCAGAAGCAGTCCTCCTCCGACAACCCCATCAGCTGTCAGGACGTCAAACGCGGCTGCCCGTATCGTCGCAAAAATCAAGCTGGTGGCTGGTGGCTGGTGGCTGATGCCGCTGCTGGGAGAGGGAATAAGACCGCCGCTTTCCAATTCCAAGCCCGGTACAAAACCTAGCTAACTATCGATTATTCGGCCTCGTAACCGGCGACCTAGCTGCGAAGAGCAGTAAAAGTTCAACCGAAGCCTCGGCTCTCGTACGTGGCATGCAGGACGAACCCCAAGCTCGCTCTCGCTGGCTGCAGAGAGGTACACACTGCGTCCCCACGCATGTAACCATGGTCGGCAACAAGACGACCAGACATCGACATAAACTCAGCCACTCGATGTCGGCCCTCCATTCCGACTCTGGCCGTGGCAAGTTTCGCAATCAATGATGAATTGATCTGTGTCGATGAGCCTCAATGCCGCCATCCACTGGTACTCATCCGCAGTAGGTGCAATTGTCGTCGTTGCACGTGGTGCTGGCATCTTATCAAGATTGCGCACCAGAGGTTAGCATTTCGTGCAACGGCTAATCGAAGACCGACATCTTCATGCACTGCTGAGCGCCAGACCTTCCCCGCTTCTCTCTTTGCGTATGGAGATGCACTCAAGCGACCAAGGCACCTGACATTAAGGGTCAAGCATGCAGAGAATGGGACGCGACGATCCACGATCCAGCTCAACCGAAGTCATTATCCGACGGTGCTTTGCTTCGTGAGCTGCTCGAGGTTGTCAACAAGGCTGTCTGCTCCTCGTGATTCTACTTACCGTTTGTCTCCTCCATTACCGCATGTCCATTGCAAGTGAATTTTTTTAGTTTCATGTTCATTTTTATTTTTTAGGCTTCTGTTAGGACTGCAAGTTGAAGCCCCACGGCGCTGTCACTGATGAGACTCAACGGTACGATATTGTGTAGTGGGCCAAGTCGACCATGGCTCAGCAAGGTCTACGGAGTATTCCGTGGGTTGAGCCAAGTGTTGGGATTGTACTCCGTAGCAAGCTCAGCTCTTCTCGTCAAAATCAGAGACTCGAATCAGTCAGGTGTGAGATTGGCCATCTCCTGCACAGGACAACTTGGCTCATTGGTTTCGGCCTTGGGGAGATGGTTCTTCTGTGATTGCCTTTGGTGATGTGTATCGTCGACCGGCACGCAACTGTCGCGACGGTTACGAAACCATCTTACGACTTGGCAGGCAATTTGGACCTTGGTGCGGCTTTATTCTGTATGGTCGCTTCTCGCGATGAAAATTCGCCAACTCAATTCAGTTTGTATACTAGTTAGTTACGGTTGAGGCTTAATTTGAGTGCTGTTTACGGAAGATGGCCCTCTTGTGCAGTCCTGTAGGAGTCCCAATATAGCTAACTAGATGCTGGCTCTGAGAAATGTCCTGCCTCGAAATCCGTAACAGCTACTCCTTAGTTAGCGCTTACCCAATTACATCATGGCTCTACAAATCTGACTGTCCGGATCCCCCACAACCTCAGGCGGTAATAACCTATTGTGGTGGATTATCTGTCTATCCTCCATACCAACCGACGTCGGTTTGATTCCGAGAGAGATCCTTTGATGTCATTCGGCGGTCCACCACCAACAATGCAATTTCATCTGGTTAGAGATCTTCAACGTCTATGTGTGGCTCTGCCGAAAACCAAAACAGTAATACTGCTATTTTTACAATCCTTTCCTGATCCTTTGGACGGATGTCGCTTAATTCACCTTTCTTTTATCACGGCGTTGCATGGGAAACCTAGCTCAAATTTTGTCCAGCGGGTCTGCCAGAGCCCAACAGCTAAGACTTAATCTCGCCCATCTGTGATGTATGACGGCATGCTTTTTTAATTTCAGTTTGAAGGATTGTACAGAGTAAGACATCACTCAGCACGTAAGCATCGTCCGTGCATCAATGCCTCGCACGATCCATCGTCAACTGATCATCTTTCCTCCGAGTTGCCATTCGCATGCGCCAATATTCCTTCATGAACGGAGTCGAACATAGCAAGTTAAGATCGACAGTACAAGGCATTATACATTGTCAAGCTGATTTCATCTCAGCCTGGATCATAATCCCCGGCCGAAATAGGTCGCTTCGTCGTCATCATCACTCTGATAGTCTAGCATCGTGCGTCTCCAAAAAAAAAACTTATAAGAAGGCTTGTCATCGGCCCAAAGATTGACTTGAGCTCAAATGCTTTCCACATCATAAAACAAATCATTGCGATTCACAACAGAGTCGCCCCAAATAACCACCTGCTCGATTAGCCATCTCACAAGCAACATGCGTGTTTCTCAGACTCTCACCCTCAGCGCCTTGGTTCTAGCTACCGGCACCGTCGCCGACGGTTTCTGGCTGGCAAAGAACACTCTCAGCGGCATTGGCACCCGTGGTATCGGGGGCGGTGTTAAGCCTGGCGCCGGCTGGATGTACATCTTCGTCGATGACGTCCAGAACTGTGATCAGATTAGCCACGCCGGCTTGATCAACGGCTATAGTGATGTTAGCAAGCACCGCGGCATCCGAATCAAGTGGAAGGATCAGGGGGACAAGATCGAGAAGCTTGTGCCCCTCGAGGTCGAGTGGAACACCGACAAGGCTCATGCCAGTAAGTGCTACTCGGGGAAATCCTCTTCTTCTTCGGCTACTATGATACTGATACTAATCGTGCACAGCTTGGTATGCCAATAGAGACGGTGCTGTTGTGGACACCAAGGGCAAGAAGCTGTTTACATGCAAGGCGGACACGACTAAACAGAAGAGGTGTAGTCTGCCTGCTGCTGGTCACGCCGAGGTTATCAGCATTATTCACTGCGACGGTCCCAAGCCGCCGCAGTAAATGAGATACAATATCATAGGGCAATTTCTGTTGTAATGATTATTTGTTGTTTCAGTGCTTATTATGGCGATCATCGTAAATAAGTGATGAGTGGAGATGTAAAGAACCATTAATGTATGTACCAGTATCCCCCCGGAAAGCTTACATGCATTACTGTGAGCTGTCCCAAGGCTTCAAGCAGCGGGCATCTGTTCTGCACTAGTTTGAGTCGGATATTTCTTACTTAATCTCGCACCTCCTCCACCCGATATCATGTCGTTCAGCTCTATCAGGCCACGCTTGCAAACAATAATTTATTGCTGTGACTTAAAATGGTAAATGCATCGCTATAATGGCCATGAAAAATAACATAAAAACCCTCATAGGTTTCCAAGCATGCAAGTGACCTTTTCCCTCGTGGTATCTCAATCTATATCCAGGCACCGTCTACCTGATATACACTCCCACTAACAAAGGTGCTCTCCGGGCCCAGCAAGAAGACGATAACATTGGCAGTTTCTTCCGAGGTGCCTTGTCTCTTGAAAGCAGAGGGGTCATCAAATGCGGCATCCTTGGGCCTGCCACTAGCATCCCAATTCTTCTGCATAAGTGGCGTGTAAATGGCACCCGGAGCGACGGAATTGACACGAATCTCGCGGTCGCCATTTTCAAGAGCGGCGGCTTTCGTGAGGCCGATTATGCCATGTTTGCTGGCATCATAGGCTGCGTGTTTTGCGAACCCTACGTACAATGGTTAGCAGTCTTGCTTTGTCAAGATATCAAGACCAAGTCAAATCCGTGCCATATGCTCACCCTTGACTCCATGGATCGAAGAAACATTGACAATGGATCCGCCATCCACAATGTGCCGCAGTTGCGCGCGCAAGCAATACATGGTCCCTGTCAAATTGACCCCAATGATCTTATCCCACTCTTCATCTTCTAGTTCCGCTACAGATGCAATACCATGCGCTTTGCCGATAACGCCAGCGACATTCGCGGCGCCATCTAGCCGACCGTACTTCTCAACAATGGATGCAATCCAGTTGTCGACCTGGGTTCTTTTTGCAACGTCCACCTTGGTAATCATGTATGGAGCGCCCAGACCACCAAAATACTTTTCAGCCGACTTCATCGCCTCGGGATCCACGTCTGCGATACACACTGTTGCGCCCTTTCGTGACAGAGATTGCGCAGTTGCTAGTCCAATGCCACTGGCGCCGCCGGTGATGGCGTACACCTTGCCCTTTAATGGCCAGTACGACACCCCATTTGTTTGTGTCATCTTGGTGGAAAGCGTCGATGATACGCCGCCAACGGAAGGCGCCTGATCTTGAGAAAACTGCCGTATCTTCACGTCAAGTTGTTCCAGCTCTGGTGTGGAATGAACGCTGGCCTTGATGTCTGTCATGAATTCAGAGAGGAGGAAATCGACACACGATGTTTAAACAGTGGGCAAGCGCAATAAACGTTTCGACAAAACGCTGCGATTATATTCATGAAAGGATGACGCCAGGTCCTATAGATAGAAGGCGAAATTCTTTTCCCATCTACGGAGCACTTGTATGTGCGGGTACCGTAGGGAATAAATAAAACAGGCACGACGGACCTCTTCCGTGGCGGCTATCACAGGAAAAGGCCTCCTCAGCAGATGTTTTGCCTATCTTGCCTATAACTGACCCACAACCTGGACACCAGGTGCGGCTGTCTATGCATTCTGCGTCATTTCTTCCGTGATGCCAACAGATTTACGCAGCAATTCCCGAAGGATGGTTGTGCCCCTCGGCGTCGTTGACTATTATAGGCAATAGTTGCCCTCGCTAAAACCGGAGTAAAAGCTGAATGGACTGCTGGATCGTCTTTTCTCCGGTTTCTTCAGGCCAATCTGTAAACCGGTGACAGCTGTCGAATAATAAATAGTCCTTGTCTTGTGTAGTGGGGTAGCAGTATGCGAGGTGTTTGAGTGTTCAAATACCCGACGGCAGAAATTCCACTCCCAGAGCAAGCTAGTTGCGGGCTTGATCGACTTGGCCCCCTCCCACCAAAGTCACGCAATTGATGGGAAATCTTCCATCGCGCGCTCCCTACACATGTCGTTGAGCCGTATGTCTCATTGTTGCCCGGCGCGAGTCCCGAATCGGACGGTTCCCTAACAGGATTCACAGCCTGTGCCTGTCATTACCATGGAATGCTCTTGCCCGAGATTGGCTCAAATAATTTATGCGGATTACTTAGAGCATATTATGAATTAAATCTTGGTCTCTACATGATGATCTTCCGGATGTTTGCCTCCGACCTGTTCGAAAATGGGCAGCAATACATCGATCCGTACGCGGTATACGTAACCCACTAAGGCTGTCCAAACCCCTGACGCTGGCACGTCAGGGGCCGGTTCTAAGTCACCGGTTCAGATAGTGCGGATGAGAGCATTTTTGGAGAACTTACCGATGAATTCAATGCTTTATATTGCGTTGGCCAATTGGAGAAACAGTGCAGTAGCGAAAGACTCAGTAAAAGCACTTGAAAAGTTAGCTAGTGATGATTAAAGGCGACTTGCCCGCAGCAAGGGCAGCGGGCATATGCGTATTCACTATTGAAGTTATCCATCCGATCTTACATGTAACTATTTGGGCAACGGACATTTACTGCGTTCGCACTCTTCGAAATATCTAGGAACTATTGCGTAGCGGTAATTACGATGGACGGCTACTGAGACTGAACCCGAAGTGGGGTAATTGACGCCCTTTAATAACAGCGAGGTCTCCAAATCATAAATGCCTTTCCTTTTACTTCATAGCGAGGCTTTGAAAATCAACTTCACTCTTCAAGTTGATCTGCGCAGTTTTAAAACTCCCAAACATGGCATCACAGCAACATTCGGTCTATGTGCCTCCCGCGGAGAACGTCATGCAAGCTGTCCCCTCTCATATCCGCTCCCTCCTCGACAAACTTCACGTCGAATCCGCCCAGCAGGAATCGAAGATCCCAAAGAGCGATTTCCAAGGTCACCCACAAGCCGAAGTGATGCGCGATAAGTTTATCGCTCTTGACCAAGACAAGTCGCAGTACGTGTATGCTCTCTGCCGTGCCACCAATGCGCGCACCATTGTCGAAGCTGGAACTTCCTTCGGCGTCAGTACCATCTATCTGGCTTTGGCTGCTGCGGCGAACGCAGCTCGCGGAGGCAAACCGGCAAGAGTTATTGCCACGGAGCACGAGCCCACCAAGGCTGCAAAAGCAAGAGAGTACTGGAATGAATGTGGGAAAGACGTGGCGGAAGTAATTGATCTCCGTGAGGGAGATCTACGGGAGACGCTGAAAGAGAATCTCCATGATGTAGATCTCTTGCTTTTGGATAGTAAGTCCACTGATACTGTGCGCAATTCGATATAAATGAACTTTTAAAACTGATGGCGAGAAAAGTCTGGACACCAATGGCGCTTCCAACTCTTCAAGTGGTGCAGCCTAAGATGCGTCCTGGCGCTGTGGTTATCACCGACAACACCATTAGTTCGGCTACGGGTTACAAAGATCTACTAGAGTATCTGCGTGGTCCAGAAAGCCCGTTCATTAATCTTACCCTGCCATACAATAACGGCCTCGAGATGAGTATTTATGCTCCGAGTCAGTCTTAAACGAATCAAGCTTGCCTGGATACGTACTCGCGCCGAACCGAGTGCGAGTGCGTTCATATAGAGCAAACTATACGGGAAACAACTTTATCTTTTAAGTATTAAAACTCAACAATTATTCCAAATTTGAGATCCATACCCTAATTATATCTATTTCACTAAACCCGATTCCTGTTCGAGCGCCGTCTACATCGTATTAAGAGCCACTCATAACTCAGAGACGTGTTTCAAAACCATCATTTCTTCCGCCTGCATTTGAATCCTGCATCCTGGAAATATGTCCAGAAACCCATGACAGTGTGATATTACTGGTATGGATTGTTGTTATTGCCAATCAAGTTTGGCGACCCACGAGTACCACCTCCAACCTGGTCCTTGGTAGCAGACTCAATAAGATGGTCCGTAACATCGGACACGCCAGTAATACCGTAAACTGACATTGCATATAGTGCAAGGCCAACAACATGGGGAGTGGCCATGGAAGTACCTGACATGGCGTTTTCCGCGGAATCGTCCTTAAACCAGGCGGAGGTAATTCTCGATCCGGGGGCAAATATGTCGACAACACTTCCATAATTGCTATAGTACGCGCAAGCCCAGTCACGGTCAATGGCAGCAACGGTCACGGCGCTGCGAGCAGATGCCGGGGAGGAAAGGGCCGCATTCTGACCCTCATTACCAGCAGCTACTATGGACAGCACCCCTGATTCAGCGGCCCTCTCAACGGCGGTGTTAAAGGCAAAGGAGAAGATGCCGCCAAGGGACATGTTGAGAGCAGCTTTCTTGGTGCGACCTGTCTCGATGACGTCGTTCACTGCCCAGTTGTAGCCCGAGAGAATAGTTGAGGTTGAGGATGAGTTGCCCTCGAAAACCTTCACGGCGAGCAACTTGGCTTTCTTGGCAATTCCGAAGGTTTTGCCGCCAATAGTACCGGCTACATGGGTGCCATGGCCGACATTATCGTCATATGTGTCGTATGCACTCCATGCAGGGGTCGCACGGCCCTCGAACTCTTTGTGCGTGACCCGAATGCCACTATCAATGACATATGCATAGGTATCTTCACCAGCAGAGTCGTGGTAAGTATACTCGGTGGCATGCGGTGAGCGATGAGAGATACTACCCAGCCCCCAAGTGGCATGCTGTTGTTCCACAATACTTCTTTCAAAAACCTTGCCGCTTTCCTCTCTGTCTTCTATTTGTTGATCATCTGTTAACCAGGTGAGTGTCCAGATTTTGTCCTCCTCCACGGACTCAACCTTTTCACACGAGTCAGCAAGCCAATCCAAAGTCTCAGGCGAGATCACCAAGACTTCGACTTACATCAGGGTGGCCCTTAATCTCAGCCAAAGTGCCCTCGTTGAACGAGCCGGCGTAGCCACTGAAACCATAGCTACCGTTGAAGGTGGTTTCCACCCCCTTGGCGACAGCGCCAGTGAGGTCTCTTGCGTGGATTTTATCAACCCATCGTAAATGGCTGTCAAGCGCTGCAGGCTGAGCCGTGTTCTTTAGCGTAACGATGTATTTGCCGGGAACAGTCTGGCCCTTAATTGCTTGAATTTTTGAGTTGCCCTCGGATAGAACGGCCGGTGCTGCAAGAGTCTGGGAGACGAGCACGGTCGCGGTGACGAAGAGATTCTTTACGTTCAACATTGTGGATGAAATGGAACTCTTATTGTTGTTGGTGGGAGTGAATGCAAGACTCGGCGATACTGGTCTTACACAGGTTGGCCACCGACCTTATATACTGCTCAATGTTGTACGTGTAGCTATTGAATGGTTATCTGCACGGTGACGATGCTTCTCATATGCTCACGGACGTTGCGTCTTGCATACTCTAGCGCGTATGCGAGCATTCGCAACATTGACCTAGTGTCTCCGAAGACCTTGATGTCTTCCGCCGCCAGGAAAACAGCTTCGCAGTGATACCTTCGCACGCTATCCTCGCAAACTTGCGCACGATGAAGCGGCGCCGTCTGACCACCCTCCGGCTCGGCACCCTATCTCGTGTTCATGGTGTTGCATTTGCCATGAAGATCTCCTCTTGTTTCCACAAGCAGAATTATACGATCGGCCTCATTAGGAAGGTGTTACTGACAACGGCTGTTCCGAGAGATACTCAGGGTATACGGGGTATAACGCCATGATCCTACTGTTGCATATGATATGGCGTATTGCGACACTTTGAGAGACGGGTAGGATCACGTATTCGATACGCAACAAGTTATCAAGCGCAAAAAAACGAAACAACGGACAAGCAGCCAAGACCTGCCCATTGCAGAGTTAATTGCCTCCCATCCATTTTGTGAGTCTAGAGTTGCATTCCACTCGGACCGATGGAGAGATGAATAAGTTCACAGTGACCAAGCGTCAACATGATTTACGATTAGAGAAGCGGCAATCCAGAAGGCTATCTGTGCAGGGCAAACAAGAAGAAGAATACAAAGAAATCAGGAAAAAATGTCCTTACGACCATGACCGAGCCCTGAGTTCTGTTCGGCAATTGAGCTTCTTCATCCGAGATCTGGCACCGCGCACACGATCCAACAATGACATCTTTGTCGCGATTGGCAACGCGATACAAAAACCGGGGCTTGACACAATGACGTCGCGCCACAATATGTGACGGAGCCGGAAGATTTGCCCAATGTTGCTGGGGAAAAGGCGGGGTTTGACATTTACTATGGTAATTGTTGGGCGTTGCATCTTTCCTTACCTAGCCAGGCGCATCCGTATGTTGCCATACATTTGTTGTCGCTGGCAACTGCCACCGAGGCTATATCCGCAGTTAATTACTAGTTTATCAACAAGTGTCGGCCTAACGGCTCGGGTATGCAGGCCGGAGTGCCTTATCTTAGTGCCAGATATTGATCATACGTCCCCGATTGCTGGTAAAGCCGAGCACGTCAACGCCAAACCTTAAGCACTAAGTCGTTCCGAACATTCGACTTGACACTCCGTTTATCCCCTGTAATATGCCCGGCCGGGCGGTTATGGAAGGCTCATGGTCCATAAGCGTGCTTACTTATAGGCAGGGGGAGAGCACCGCCTGTCATGTAAGTCCGGTAATATGCTACCGATATAGAACTACATGCACGAGGTTTTGGACGATAACAACGAAATGAAACTGTCTGGAGTTGAGAGACACTCATACTTCAGACGAATTCCAGGGCTTGCATATTCAGGGTGCAATATTGGGTAGCATTCTGTACCCGCGCATGTCCTTTGCTATACTTTGTATAAACATAATTAATTGCTAGGATTGACATTCGCCGCCACCAAGGTTTTTGGACCCCTAAAGCTGATCCGAACGAACAGTCCACATGCGCAAAGAGTCCTAACAGTCGTTCTTCGTGTCTGCCTCGAGAGCATCCGCCATCTGTCCCAGGGTGTCAAACTTCCAGTCATAAATCTCATCTGCTCTGTTTCCCATTGTTGCACCCGGTCTCACGATCCAACTAGACTTGATGCCCATCTTCCTGGCAGGTTGATGGTCATGAAACTGGCTCTGGGCCGTTTGGATGATGTGGTCCTTACCAACCCCAAAGTTTGCATCCACTTCCCTGAGCATATATTCAAAGTTGCCAAAGTTTGGCTTGTAGGAGCCGACATCCTGAGCGGTGATGATGAGGTCGAAAGGCACCCCGCGCAATGGCCCTGCGTTGGTTTTGGCGAAAGATTCGCGATCCACGTTGGACAAGATGACGAGTTTGTAATGCTTTGACAGACGATGAAGCGCATCAACGGAGTCGGGAAATGCCGGCCAATTTCCAACGGAAGACCCGAAAGCTTCGTTCTCTGCTACGCTGGGAGCTGGCAGGTTCAGCTTAGCAGCGACTTGAGCATGCACGGATGTGAGGAGCTTATCGTAAGTGAGGTCTGCGGTCTTGGTCTGCTGAGCCGTCTCGCATTCGTGGAATACGGCCAGCAGCTGCTCTCGCGAGAAGGTGGCCTTGTTAGCTTCAAGAACTGGCCGCAACCCTTCCAAGACGCCGGTCTCCCAGTCTACCAAGGTGCCGTAGCAGTCAAATGTGAGAACTTTGTAGTCGGAAAGTCTAGACATTCTGAAGAAAGGCAAGTAGACGTAAATTGCTTATGTAATTTGGGCAGTTTTATAGGTGAGGATCATGAGGAGCTCGGCCCAATGTGCTTTGGACGTACGAAGTGGTATAATTTAACAAGCGGAAGTGATGAATCTGAGTCCTTCATGATTAATGGTTGAGCTTGGCCTTTTAACGGCAAAATGCTTCATGAACTTCTGCGCCCTATCACTCGTCATTACTGCGATGTACCCCGCCAGGTCAGAGGCTCTCACTCTATGGAGTAGCTGGCGCGATATGGAGCTTGTACAAGATCTCCGGTTCCGGTCCCGGCCACGGTCCCGGTCCCGGTCCAACACCACTATGTAATAGCCGGTCTAATAGCGCGCGTGTCCGTCATCCGGATAAGTAACCGTAATTCTTGTCGAAATTGTGCGACAATACTGGAGATAACAGATACTCATCACTCCGTACAAGACTGAAATAAATGCCATGTAGCACCATATGTAGCAGAGCACCGGTCACTACAACCCTGAGAGCGAGTGGTCGACCGAGACAATGCAATCTGGAGGTAGAGTAAAATCGAGAACATCAATTGTAATGCAGTTTGTTGTATTTGCTGTATTATTTAAAATATCTACAACCCCATCATTATCATCTTAGTTGTAACGTACTCGTCCACCCCATACTTGCTCCCCTCTCTGCCAAACCCGCTCTCCTTGACCCCCCCGAAAGGCGCAGCTGGATCACTGATGGCGCCTACGCATTGGTACCATGTGTTAGTGACGTGCATCTTGAACACTGAAACCGTGCAGGACTGTGCGGAGGATGAAATCATGACTTACCAGTATTGACGCCCACCATGCCAACTTCCAACGCTTCTGCCACACGCCAGCATCGACTAATATCCTTGCTGAAAAAGTATCCTGCCAGACCAACATCCGTATTGTTGGCCAGTCCAACGGCCTCCTCCTCCGTATCAAACGGGAAGATGGCCGCCACAGGGCCAAATGTCTCTTCTCGGCAGATTAGCATATCGGTCGTCATGTCTGCCATGACAGTGAGATCAAAGAAGTTTGGCCCCAATGCGTCGAGGCGCTGACCTCCGTGCAGCAAACGAGCACCCTTTGCCAGAGCATCCCGGACATGCTCATCAACTTTCTTCACCGCCCTCTCATGAATCAGCGGCCCGTGTGTGACTCTTTCCTCTAAACCGTCGCCAACGACGAATTTTCCGACCGCTTCGACCACGAGACGTAGAAATTTTTCGTACACTCTGCGCTGGACCAGAATTCTATTGGCACATACGCAAGTTTGCCCACTAATGCGGAACTTGCATGCCATCAGACCGCGCAAAGCAATTTGCAAATCAGCGTCGTCAAAGACAATAAATGGCGCGTTGCCGCCTAGCTCAAACGAAAGTTTCTTCAGTGTAGACGAGGACTGGCTCATAAGAAGCTTGCCCACGCCAGTGGAGCCAGTGAAAGAGACCTTCTTCACAATAGGATGAGAGGTTAGGACCTTGCCCACCAATGCAGTGTTTTCAGACGTCGTGATAACGTTAAAAACACCTTTGGGTATTTCGGCGCGATGAGCTAGCTCCGCTAGAGCAAGTGCAGAAAGAGGCGCTTCAGCAGGCGCCTTGACAACAACCGAACATCCGGCTGCGAGCGCCGGCCCAACTTTCCTCGTGACCATAGCAGCGGGAAAATTCCAAGGCACGATAAGACCGCAAACACCAACGGGCTCCTTTAGCGTAATGATGCGGCAGCTACGGTTGCTGGCTGGAATGGCGTCGCCATAGATTCTCGCCGCCTCCTCAGAAAACCACTCGAAGAAACCAGCTGCATAGGCAACTTCAGTTCTTGCATCCGCAAGAGGCTTACCATTTTCTATGGTGATGATGTGAGCCAGGTCTTCAAGATTCTCTAGCATGAGATCGCTCAACCTGCGCAGAAGGCGGGCCCTTACTCGGGGGGCAGTATCTCGGAAAGCTATCAAGCCTTCACGGGCGGACACAATCGCGGCTTGAGTATCGGCGGCATCAAATTCTGGGCAAGTCGCGATTTTGGCCAAAGTTGAAGGATCTGATAGAATTAAAAAATAAGTCTTGAATGTCCTCAATTTCATTTTCGTTTTCCCCTACAGAAAACATCATGTTCAAACGTACTATTGACAGCAAATCGACGTCCTGAGGCGGCTTCTACCCAAGTCCCGTTGACATAGCACTTGGATGCAAGGAGTGAAGGATCGCTTAACTTATTTTGGTATTTTTAGTCTTTTTCTAAAAAAAACTGCATGTTATGGATTGACTTACGGAATAGGAAGAATTCATTGCGTCTAGTGTTTGCGCGTCTTAAGAGCCATCGTGACTGGCCGCTGACACGATCGTATGCACAACTTTATACAAGTCAACACTGCCGGTCATCCGGCTCACCCTATGAACATCATATCGGATAAAGCTCGTCAACGAAATTTCCTATTCCTTTTGGAACATGGGCCAACCGGAAAGGCACGGCTTCTCCCGAAGATCGGCTCTCATCAATTTCCACAACCGTGACCATCACGAGTCGGACATGTGGATCCGGGGGCCGCGGCCGACATGAGACCGGGCCGGTGTCCCATCACCAATCAAGGCGCAAGTATAACTAGGAGCAACGCCAGTTTACATGTTCGGTCACTTGAAAGAATTAAAATATTCCTTCATTGTCGCCCTTCGAGAAGTTACACCTTTAGCAACTTTGATCCGATCAATCACAACAGTCAAGCGCCTACTACAGTTAATCAACATGCCCGCCGTTCTCGACATTTCGGTGGCAACCACCGTGCCTGGCCCGGTTTCGAAACAAGCAGCCAGTCAGCTTGATACGATCTTTGACTCTCGGGCTGTTCACTTCGTGGTTGACTACGACAAGAGTGAGGGAAATTAGTATAGCTTGCCATGATGATACATGATGCTCAAGTCCAAGGAGCTAACGTCTATCACAGCATAGTCGATGTCGACGGCAATCGGTACCTTGATGTGTAAGTTTAGTGCTAGACCAAAGGGGGGGGATTCGACACTGACCTCGCAGCTACTCACAAATCGCCTCCATCCCTATCGGCTACAACAACCCCGCCCTCATCAAAGCCGCTCAATCCCCTGAACTCATCTCAGCGCTCGTCAACAGGCCAGCTATTGGCAACTTCCCATCCAGCCAGTGGCACGATATCTTGAAGAACGGTCTATTGGCTGCTGCACCCCCTGGTCTCGACAAGATATTTACCGCACAGTCCGGCTCTGAGGCGAATGAGCTTGCGTTCAAAGCAGCCTTTATGCTGTACAGACGGAAACAGCGTGGTGAAGGTGTGGACTGGTCCGCAGAAGAGGTCAGCTCCTGTCTGAACAACTCTAAGCCTGGATCTCCGGATCTTGCCATCCTCAGCTTTGCCAACTCATTCCATGGTCGTGGATTCGGAAGTTTGTCCACCACTCGCTCAAAGGCGGTGCATAAGCTAGATATCCCGGCATTCAACTGGCCCCAGGCACCATTTCCAGCTCTGAAGTACCCTCTTGAGAAGTTTCAGTCCGAGAATATTGCCGAGGAGCAGAAATGCTTAGCCAAGGTTGAAGAACTTATTACTTCATGGTCAGTTCCGCATCTGTAACAACATTAAAGCCCCTAAGCTGACATTTCGTTCGCGTTGCAGGCACTGCCCAGTTGCAGGCTTGATTGTGGAGCCTATACAGAGCGAAGGTGGTGATAATCATGCTTCTTCTACTTTCTTCCAAGGGCTGAGAGACATCACTGCCAAGCACGGCGTTGTAATGATTGTCGATGAGGTTCAAACAGGATTTGGTGCGACGGGGAAGTTCTGGGGCCATCAGCATTGGAGCTTGGCCTCCCCCCCTGACATGGTCACATTTTCGAAAAAGGCACAGACTGCGGGATATTTCTTCGGCAATCCTATGCTGATCCCCGACAAAGCATACCGACAGTTCAACACGTAAGTACCATTCGTCCCGAGGCTTATGAGAAGTTATGTTAATTTTGCTTTTAGGTGGATTGGAGATCCGGCCCGTGTTATTATGAGTAAAGCAGTAGTTCAGGAGATTTTGGCCAAGGACCTGGCTGGCCAATGTGTAGGTCTAGAGCAATCTCTTTGGATGTGTGTTTTGCTAACTTGACGACTTAGGCACGCGTGGGCGACATCCTGTACAAAGAGCTTGAGAAGCTGTCTACAAAGCATCCCAAACACGTCCAAAACTTGCGTGGAAAGGGAAAAGGGTAAGAACATCTACTGGGTCCAATACTTAAGAGCAAATTTCGGCTGACGGCTGGTTGCGCAGAACTTATATTGCATTTGACACTGAGGATGCTGGTGGCGTGGTCAAGTTGATGAAGCAACAAGGCGTCAACATTGGTACCTGCGGCGTGCAGACCGTACGACTCCGTCCTATGCTAATTTTTACTGAAGCCCACAGTAAGTGTTGTATGGACTGTTTTCGTTCGTTTAGCTGTCTAACATGTATTAGTTGCTCCGTTGATAAAAGCTTTCGACCAGGCGCTTTCTACTATAGCGTGATCATAAATTATATTGCTAGTCGGGTATACAAGTACGATGCAGAAAAAGCATAGATATGGTTCGCATTTCCAGGTGCTTGTTTGATGGGATAAATGCTATGTTGTTTTCACAGACGAATCAGGAGCCGAGGATCGGAGGGATATTCAAGGTCATCCAAGCAGTGGGCAATTGCTAACTCCATACAAAGCTGCTAGATAAGTAGCTAGCTAGTCGTCGATAAGGTCTCGTCAAACCGACGCCTATGCGAGCAAATCGTGCGCTACTATCAGGGCAAAGATGAAAATGTTGACAACAAGTAGCAGTGCCAAACAGTTGGTTATTCAAGTACATAAATTAGTCGTTGTCTAAACCTGCAACTGTAACAATGTGACTATGGCTATGATTTAAGGGCTTTACATGTTCTGAATTGGCGTCGTTTTATACATTCTCGCCACGAGGACGAGCTGCTTCCTGCTCATGCACGGAAAGGCTACATGTACAGATCTCTATCTTTAGGGAGGTTGGAAAATGTACTAGAGCGCGGAGAAAAGCATCATTTTGTCTCTCTTCTCTTTATGTCTTTTTCCTTTTCTATTTTTCCGTATCTCCCTGTCGTTTTCCTTTCCCCCCACCATTTGTCTCTCTATGTTTTTTTTTTCTCCGTGTTACTTATTCTTTTTCTGTATCAGTTTATTATTTCTGACACTGCACAAGTGAACGAAGAACAGGTTTGGAAGGGCACAGACAGCCTTGCGCTAACGATGAAACGACAAAACCATTCGCCGCAACGCAAAAGAAATCCAGAATCCGACCAGAGGGCGGCAGTGGGCTGCAGAGGACGGCGACTCGTGCATCATGAGATGACGATGGGTCGGTGATCGGTGATGAGTGGCCATGAGTGGTGACGGCCCCACCTAGACACTCCAAAGCTAACTACAACATTCGAGCCTCGCAGCTCTCAACATTGATCATGCAGTTACCGCTCATACGCCAAGGCACGTCTCTATACCGCCAGCCTGGGGCAATGGACCATCAAAGTAGCCCCCAGAGGTCAAAAAAGGAACGCATTGCAAACAGAGACAGGAAGCGTGCGGCGCGCGCGTACGTCTATTCAGACCCATCATCGCCTTCCTCTGCCAAGCACGCTCAGCACCTGCTGACACAGCCTCTAGATGCGACACTTGTCGCCGACAAAAAGAGAAATGTGACGGTGGAGTGCCTTGCAGGAGGTGTCTCCGGCTCAGCCGGGAGTGCGAGTTCTCGCAGCGCCAGACCGAGCAGGCAGCATCAAGAAGTAGTCCGACGACTCGGGGGGATCTCACAAGCAGGTAGTTATAGATATCGTGCCCAACATTCTTTATAGTGTCGCATATCACATGACAAGGCGGTGGCTGACGAAGAATCAGGGTGTCAGCATCGGAGCGCGACTCTACTGATCTGGCAAGAAGGATGGCATATCTGGAAAGAATCGCGCAACGATGTGCAGGCGAGAGCAGCACTCTGGACCTGGACATGTTGAAACATATGGCAGAGGCCGGCAACGCACAGCCTCACGCAAGTCACCCAGATAATGTCTCTTCGCAGGGTTCCGACTCGGAGAGAGTGGATGATAAATTCAGTGTTGAGCCGATCCATGAAAACATCACCCGTAAGAGCACGAACTGCGAGCCTTGACGTCCATGTTCTGTAGCTAATTCGCCCATGCAAAGACTACTCTGGGGAGTTCTCGCACTGGAACTTTTCTATGCGCATCAAGAAGTGGATAGATCAAGGTGTGCCCAATGATTCTCTCAACGTTAGTACAATCGCAATGCCCTGATTTACGACATTCCGAGACCAGATGATAACGCACTCTCCACAGCAACCGGCAGGATCAGTCACCAACTTCAAGGAGTACTACCGTGCAGAGGAACTGCAATCTCCAGCCGCTACTCTGTCGTCTTTGTCGCGACTCCCACCCAGGTCAATCGCCGAGTTTCTCATCAATTGTTTCTTCACGCACGCCGAGGCAAACTACTGCTTTGTTGAAAGGCGGTGGCTGAACAACAAGCTAGATCTCGTTTATGATAGACCGTCGTCCGTGACCCGTCGCAACGTTGGCGTGGTGTGTACCATCTTTGGACTTCTCGCCATTGGCACACAGTATGCGTATCTGGAAACGCTTGCCCATGGAACAGCAGGTAGATTTGGCAACGATCGGGATCCTATGTCGGGGACTTTCTCCGAAGACGCCATCGGCGTTGTGTTCTATCAACAGGCAAGCCAGCTGCTGTCAGATGTCATCACCGTGTCGTCACTGGAGTGCGTGCAGGCATGTCTGTTGATGGGCATTTACACGCTTCCAATCGATGCTTCCGGCTTATCATACGTATACCTCAACCTTGCTCTCAAACTCGCCATCCAAAACGGCATGCACAGGAATTACTCGGGTAGTGGACTAGATGCTGCAACCTGCGAGACGAAGAATCGGGTTTGGTGGACTATTTACACCATAGAAAAGTAAGTGGATTTGGCGTACCCTAAAGGTCGACCGTTTTATATATGCGCTATCTAACTAATGCCGATCGGAAAGGAGGATTGGTATTTTTCATGGCCGGCCGACATCCATCTCCAATGCCGCCGTAGACGCCGACTTTCCGACAGACAATGTCGCCACTTGGCCGTCATTGCAGCCAACGCACCATGCTCAGATCTTGGCAACCTTGGAATTGAATCAGAAGCTGGATAGGCTGTCGCGAGAGCTGTATGTTCTTATCTAAATCTCACTCCTGTCTGGCAGGCTGTTACTTACCAAACACCTTTCTTATAGAACCATCCTCAGCACCTCCGCGAAGGCGGAAATGAACGATAGTCTGGCTCGATTGGTTGACCTGCAACGAGATCTCGAATCCTGGTGGACTGGTCTGCCGGACGAAATTGCTTGCAAAGAGCCTACAGCTTTAACGAACACCTCCCGTGGACGCTTGCACCTCAAGCTGGAGTACTGTCTGGTCCGCATGTTCATTGGCAGGGTCTTCATCCTCCCGCAGTTGCGTCAAGGCGACACTTGTAGCATCTCGGAGTCGTCTCCAAAGGACTCCTCCACCGCGAGACTAACGAGGAAGCGCCTTCGCGCAGTCTTGGTCGGCGACTGCATCAAAGCCGCCATGCTGATCATAGATACCTGTCGGGCTATTCGTAACAGCATCGGCCTCGCACGGGCTTCTTACACAGAGTTTAGCTCCTGCAGAGCAGCCCTGCTGGTCATCACTACGCAATGTCTTCAGCAGAGAACATATCGCTTTCAACAGGCCCTGCGAGATGGTCTTTCGATGCTTAAAGAGATGTCATCCGGAAGTGCATCGGCACACTCGGAAACGTCGCTGATTCAAGCCTTTGAAAGGGCCATTTCTAATATTTATTCTGACCAAAGCTCCGAGCAATCAAGTGGCGAGTCGGAATACCGCAGGTTTCAGCGTTGGCAGCAGTCGTGGCAAAATGACCCGTCGTTGACATCCCAGCCAGAGGATAGCCCCGGCGACAACGTTATGCCAATGGTTTCGGGTACTGCGCATATTCCAACGGCGAACACGGAGAACCATGCACACGACATGGTGTATGCGACTTCGTGCACGCCTTTCTTCGGTGTAGATGGGACCTTTGCGTCATTTCCACAGAATCCTGAAGACTTGTCGAGTTTCTTTGGGGCGGACTTTGGGTCAGGACAATTGTTCGGACCTGGTTGAATCTCGTACCATGGCTCGATTTTCAGACTGAAAGAAAACGAGGTACAGCGTATATAGTGACAGCCTAAGTCGATCTTCCAAGTCTCGAAGTGAAGGTTCAAATCCACGGATTCATCCTGATGATACCGTGACCTTCAGGCCAACGGACCTTGAACATATCTCAGAGTCTCCGAAGTCAATCCATTGCGGCGGATAAAACAGGGGTCTGTCTGGGGCGTGGGGGGCAAGCCACATTAGAATCGTCTGCACTTAGCCTAGATCCGGCGGAAATCGCGGGGAAGCTTGACTCTCTACAAGTGGCGACTTTGGAGTCTTGGTGCAAGTGAAATGGACAGCACAAGTCGAAAGGCAGACAATTAAGCGATAATATACTCAAATCCAAGAAAAGCAAAGATCACGAGATTAATATTGAAGTATACATTTTTACAAACACAATCGTGAATCCATGCACTTGATGCCTTGTATCTTCCACCCGAGGAAATGTGCCTTCCCGCAGCTCTCATGCACGTCGATCGATCGTGGGGGAGCGACTATCAACATCGACTTTTCACAGCCGGCCGTATAATGCTGCCGATCGGGGTCGTCTGCGTGGCGAATTACCCCTCCGTCGTTGCGTGGGCCGACAAACTGAATATTTAAGAGCTTCGAGAGCTGAATGTTAAACGGCTCATTACAGTCTGCACCCTTGGTTTCGCTTTGCATCGTGTCCCGCCTATGCCTCAAGGCTCAGCAGACCCCATGTCGACCATTCCCGAAACCCAAACAGCAGCCACCGTATCCAAGCTCGGTGGTGGTGTGGTATTCGATCACAACTATCCCGTGCCCAAGCCGAGATATAACGAGGTTTTAGCTAAGGTGCTTTACTCGGGAGTATGCCAGAGTGGTAATTAAACCTGACACCGCCTGCCCTCCCCCCAAACCATCAAATAGACCATCATTAGTTTCTCTGGCTTGCTCACATCAACAGATCTGCACACTCAAGCAGGCACAGCCTCCGACGCAGACGGCAAGCCGATTGTCCGCATCAAGTTTCCCCATGTCGGCGGCCACGAAGGCGTCGGCCGCATCGTCTCGCTCGGCCAGGGTGTCGATCCAGATATTCAAGTCGGGTTGTACGTAGGCATCCGCTTCGCCAGTCGCATCTGCCGGCGCTGCGAGTTCTGCCTGGCCGGCACAGAGCAGTATTGTGTCAAGAGCAAAAACCACCTACATCACGAAGATGGGAGCTTTCAGGAATACATTGCCCTAGATGCGGGCTATCTCACCATTTTGCCGGACGATATCGATCCCGTCACTATTGGCCCTGTGCTTTGTGCTGGATTGACAGCTTACAAAGTGAGACGCTGCCTCGGCTTTCTTTTTTTTTTTTTTTGTACCATTACTAACGGACTGGTTATCTTCTTGTAGGCAGTTAAGAATGCAAACGTTAAAGCAGGGGACACCGTTGTTGTGGTTGGTGCAGGAGGCGGCCTCGGTCATTTTGCAGGTAAGCGAATAAAATTTAAAAATGAAAAGTCATCAATAACATCATATTCCCTCAGTTCAGTATGCCCTAGCCCAAGGCGCCATCGTCATTGGCGTGGACGGCGGCCCCGAAAAAGGCGACTTTGTCAAGTCAATCGGCGCAACGCACTACATCGACTTTCAAACCACGGACGTTGTCGCCAAGGTCGTCGAGCTCACGGGAGGAGGTGCCCACGCCGTTATCGTCACAGCCGGCCATGTCAAAGCGTTCGTGTTGGCGGCCGACATGTTGAAGGTTGGAGGGACTCTATGCTGCGTGGGCATTCCGCCCGAGAGGGGGTTCCTGGAAACGCCCATCAGCAGGATCGTCATAAAAGGCTTGCATATCACCGGCAACTTGGTGGGGTCGCTTAAAGAGTGCTTGGAGGCTGTTGATTTGGTGAGGCGCGGAGTGGTGAAGCCGAGGGTGTCGGTGCGACAGTTTACAGATTTGCCCGCTGTGTATGAAGAGCTGGAGAAGGGCGATATTATGGGAAGAATTGTGCTTAAGATTGCCCGAGATGACTAGCCAGTCAGTCTGTGGATCAAATAACTAAACACGCAGCAGTGGTCTTTTGATCATGCAGTAGTAAGTACCTTGCTATATATTTGTTGTTGCGGACTTCGCTATTGGAATAATTAGCAATCATGATCAAGTGAAACTTGGCAGCATTATACATGTATATGAAATATATATTAATGTGTGTATATATTCCGAGATGAGAAGAAATACACCGGTAGGTACAACAAATTGAAGATGCAATGTCCCCGCAGCAACCTTCATATGATCATTTCGTCATGCAAAGCCGGTCCTCCCGCAGTCAAAATTATATGCAGAGTTTCTATATACAGAGCCCACCTCCATCCAAAGATAGCCACTTAGAATCGGCGGGTAAAGTTACCGCCGCCCTCGCCGTTATTGATGATGACGTTGACAGTTCCCGACGGCACACCCTGGATGGCGTCCTTGACACCGTTCTGGACGAGGTAGTCGCAGAGGCCGTCGACCTTCTGGCCCTTTCCGAGGAAGTAGGCGCCAATGCCGGCAACGTGGGGAGAAGCCATGGAGGTACCGGAGATAGTGTTGGTCTTGCCACCGATCCAGGTGGAAAGGATGTTGGAGCCAGGGGCGAGAACGTCGACAATCTTGCCAACGTTGGAGTAGGTGGCAAGGCCGTCCTGCTTCGTTGTGGCACCGACAGTGCAGGCAGACTCCTCAGAGGCAGGAGAGTAGCCGGAGGCATCTTGGCCATCGTTGCCAGCAGCGACGGCGAGGAAGAGGCCAGCACCGGTAATGCCGGCGGCAGCCTGGTTCACGGCGGCGGACTGGGTGCCACCGAGAGACATGTTGACGACGGAGCCCTTGGGGCAGGACTGCTCGCCCGCCGACTTGGCAACGTAGTCCATGCCAGCAATGACGGCAGAGCTATATAGTTCGTTAGTAAGAATTGTCTTGGACGCGAATGCGGCACGTGGCAGAAGAGAGAAACGTACTTGGAGCCAGAGCCCTGAGCATCGAGAACCTTGACACCGTAGATCTTGGTCTTCTTGGCGACACCGTATGTCTTGGAACCAATGGTGCCGGAGACGTGGGTGCCGTGGCCGTTGCCGTCGCTGTCCTGACCATCACCAGCAAAGTTCTTGAGGAAAGTGGCACGACCCTCGAATTCCTATTGCATTAAGTTGTCAGTACAAAAAAAAAGCACGGAGTAACAATTTCACTAGCTGTTATTTGACAGTCGGCTGCGGACAAGGGTGCTTAACATACGGGGTGGTCCGCCTCGACACCGGTGTCGATAATGAAAGCGCAGGTACCCTCGCCAGCGCTATCGTCGTAAGTGTAGGTAGTGCTGCCGGCCTTCTGGCTGGAAAGGCGAGCCAGGCCCCAGTCAGCGCCGCTCTGAGTGGCAGAGATGGTCATGATGGCGTCTTGCTCAATAAAGTCGACCTGTTCCGGGTGGGGCAGTGTCAGCCACATTGTAATCTCTCTTAACAGTAGTAGCGCCATGCGGGCGGTGTGATTGACGGGTAAGACAAATTATGTAGACAATACTTACACTGGGGTCCTGTCGGAGCTTCTCGAGCTCTTGAGGAGAAAGAGAGGCAGAAAATCCGTTGAAGGAGTGGGTGTAGGTGTGGTCGGCATCGGCCTTGATGGAAGAGATGGCCGCACTGACGGACTGGAGGTGGGCATCTCCCTTCATCTTGATGATGTACTTGCCGTCGACGAGCTGAGCGCCGCGGGGGACCACAACGGGAGCGGGAGAGGAGCGCTTGGCCGGAGCGGCCATGGCGATGGGGAGAAGAGCGAGAAGAGTTGAGACCTTCATGTTGGCGGTGTTGGTGAGATGATTTTTCTGTCGTCAAGAGCTGAGAATCGTGAAAGAACAAATTGAGACGAGTCTACCAGAGACGTTCGAGTGTTGGGTATATAGAAATGCTGCGGGAGGGAGGATTGTGCAAGACGAAGACACCAGATGTTGACGATGAAGCTCGTTGATTCCTATTTTTCAAAATCCCATCATGAGTGGGAGAAGCCAATCTATTTATCTTCTTGAGCAGACCGAGATCGCCAAACCATGCCTGCAAGCCCAATGGCTTGTATTTCCCCGTATCTAAAACATCCCAGTCCAATCGTGACGTGCAACAGCATCCCAGCATTAGCCTGTGACCACGAGCAATGCTGAATGGATGGATGGATGGATGGGGTGGCTGATTACTCCGTAGTTTGAGAAGCATTAGTTATCGGCCGACAGGACAGGACAGGGTCCCGGCGCCGCAACGCCATTGGCAGGTGACGGATGGAGTGTTTGCCTCGCGCGTACAAAGTGATGTGCGGGAAGCAGGGATGTGTGGACATGCTCAGTTGGGGGAGGATGTGAAGGGGGCGTGGACGGGTGAAGAAGGTTAGGCTATCGGGATGTATTACTGACTGAACTTTGCTGCTAGAACGACAGCAGAAAAACAATAGTCAACAGACCCGGACGCATCCCCCTCCATACGCTCCGTACTTCGCATGTGAGTGCCGATCGTTAGCTTGTGTCCTCCCTGAAGAAGACGGATAAGCGTCGATCTGCTTTGTATCTGGCTTCAGACCCGGCATTGATCTCCACAGCCAGAAGTACCACGCCAGCATGCATAGGGGCTTGCTTGTCTGTCGCGGCCATCATGCTCTCCAGGCGGCTGCTCTCCAATCTACGGAGTACAATAATCAACTCAAACCCTCTTACCTCCCTAAACCAGGCTAGGGCCAGGAACTTCTGGAGAACGTTAGAAACATAACATGGCCAGCCAGCGGAGCCGCGTCAAAAGGTCCCCCTTTTGACCATGACAACGAAGTGGTTAGATAGTATTATACCATCCTGGCTATGTATGAGTTTGCGGCCGGGGCGGACCACCACGCGATAGTCTCTCGTATATGGTTTTATTTTTGGGTGGAAAATGCATTACCAACAAAGAGACATTAATAGTACCAGCCACGCATGAGTTAGGCGGCATTAGCATCGTGAGCATCAGCGTCAGCGCCAGCGTCAGGCACGGACAAAGCAGGCTGCACAGCCATCTGCTCCGAACCGGGGGGGGCGCTCAATGGCCATGACACGATGTGACTTTTGGGAACTGATGCCGCCATGATGCGATGTGACTTCGGAACCGATACCGCCATTCTTACTTGTTCGCCAGCGCATCGCCACATCAGGCAGAGGAACCATGCTATCGTAGGTAAATTAAGGACGTGTGTAAGTCTGGAGAAGCCTCCAATGCGGTCATGTCATGCCCATTTCTTGCCAAATTCACGCCCACCCCAGCCCCATAACAAATCAAGAACTGGGCTGCCATGCCTGAAAAGCGCTAATGCGGCGGTACAACGAGTGGCTGACGTGAATGCCGGCGTACGTCCGTAGCACGAATCTAGGGATTTGCCACTCCGGCAACAGATGTAGCCTCGAATGACGACGGAGGGATGATGATACTCCTATTGTCCCCTCGGCAGCCGCTGATCACTAACTAACTAACTCCTCCGTGGCAGGCTCACTAATACACTAATACGGACTGCCTGGCCGGCTAGCTAGCTGACTAGTTAGCTAAGGGATTTGGACAAGCCACAAGCTAGCCCGAGCATAAAACGGTGGGCGGTGCTTGGCGATGTTGACATATGCATGGCTTTTGTTGAGTGGGTGTCGGCCAAGGACCAGCTAAGGCAGGGTCCATCATCAATCGACAGGCACACGCATAGGAAGGAAGAGTTCCGTCGTGGATCAATGAATATCCCAGAAAAAAATAATGGATATCATACTACCAGCAAGATTGCAGTGCTGCAACTTGTGTTTTGGACATGAGAAATATTCCCGGCTCTGTCGCATCGCAATAGCTGGAACGAAATTGAAAACAGAGTCCCCTCGGTCTACTTCCTGGAAGCCCTCATAATCAGAACACGGCCAAGGTCCTTGCCATTGGCGGGGCATGAATCGCAGCATCTCGCACTAGTTACGATATCATCCAGGACGAAAAGGTCGGTTACTCACACGAACCACTAATTAGATAGAAGATAATTTAAAAAAAAAAAAAAAAAAAGTACCACAGGACAACATGCTCTTCAGCTATCGTGAGCAAGGACAGAAGCGTCTGCTCCGCCGTCTATCATTTACCCAACAAAGCAAGTCGCACTCTGGAGACGTGCAAGCACGGCAACGCACCACTCGCGTGAATCTTATCAACGCAAACAAGACCACACGACTTACTGGCGGTGTCCCGCATCCCGAGCACGCTTCTGTTGTCCCGTTGCGGAGTGCTCCGTAGTTTGACGGCTACACACAGTATTGTACGGAGTACAGTACACTTACATGGACACACAGACATGGGTCTTCTTCCCCCGTACGAGAATGCAACTTGGCTCCGTTCCGGTCGGAGAGCCATCATGGTCATTTGGTCATTTGCATTTGCAGAGTTGCAGAGGGGTTAATCCCCGTGTCGTGCATTATCTCCTCACGTTGCCTCTGCGTCGTCATCTCCCATCTATTTCCGGCCCTCACGCGCACGGCGTACCACGCACGATAAGGAGCACAATATGGAGGACACAAGCTTTACTCCGCATGTCCACCGAAGGCACCCTCCTTGGTTGGAGTGATATCCGGTTGTCTTTCCCGAGACAGATGGTCTCGCGATGCAAGGATCAAGCATTGGCTATATGCAATTAATTCATCCCTCCCTGCCGGCGACCGCTGACCTGGTCTACCGGCTTGCCAGCCTACAGACTTGGCTTTTCAGCCACGGCTCAACTCCAACGCCTCTTGGTGCGGAGTACGTGGTACAGCGCACCGAGCACGAAGAACATTGCATCCAAGGCGTTTCGATGTTGGCTCTTGTCTATCGGCTGTGGAGCCGGGGCATGATGCCAACACGCAGAGGGCAAGATGGACACACCCACGACCACGCCCACAAGTCGACATGGGATGGTTGTTTCCACTGGCTCTCCGGTCCTTGGAAAGGGTCATGTTTGGCCACCTTACTGGCCAGCTGACTTCGCGGTTCGCCGTGACTCGGTCGGCGGTACTTCCAAGTCCAGCGATCTGCGACATCCAGCTGGCTGTTTGCACTACAATAGTTCATCGCTCACGCCATCTAGTTCATTGCACCGTTGATTGCCCGAACAAGAACAACCCAGTCAACCAGTCAACCAGTCAACAGTCGATACGGCTTATCTCGACGCTCGCTCCAATCAAACCCGCTCGGTGCCTATTTTAGCATTTTTGCTTGTATCTTATGCCCAAGTCAGCATGGCCAATCCGCTTGCACAGGTGACAGATGTGCATTATTATGCTCCCGTGTAGTCAAGGGGTCAGTGCATCCTTTCAAGATTCGGAGCCCTAGCAGGCCGGCCAGTCATTTCGCAGGATCCAAGATCTCATCGTATTATTCGGCGTACTTTCTGCTAAGTTCAGGGGAGTTACCCGCCATTTACACTTTGACCTGGCCGTATTGTAAAACAATCAGAATCACGCCTTCATGATGCTTCCGCACGCGGCCTTCCTTTCTCTGTGTTGTCTGCATGATTCGATCAACCAACATGTCTGTGCACGCTGCGGCCCCAAAACAATGCTTTGTCGAGGTTTTGCCCTCCGAAATCAAGGTTCCTCTCCACTTTCCATCTCTATCCCTGTTTTGAGTTTCTGACGGAGATAGAGACGGAGATGGAGGGGCAAAGCAGCAGCGCTTGCGGGCAGAATAGAACATACCCAGACTCCGAGATGCATTACAGTACTGCAATATCCGAGCTTCAATTCCATGCTCATGCTCCAGCTCCCGCAATGCATCGTCACGCAAGGACAGGGTGCGTACTGCGACATGCGCCAAGAAACCCCATGATGGAGCCCCAAAACAAAGCCTCGTCGAGTTGCCTTTTCCATGTAGAGATCTACGGCATTCCATTGTGGATTCTCTCCTCATTTCGTCTCCGCAGCGCCAGTCAGCCGCTCGGGGCGACCACACCTTAATTTTGTCTTAGATGCAGTTTCCGTAGCTGGAAGCGCCGCGACGTTGGGATTTCACTCGAAGCGACTTTTAAGCGATCTTTTGCGTTCCCCGAGTTTCTGTTTTGTTCCTGGCGTTCGTCGATCAATCTCCATCAAGATAGGCCAGTAGTTCATGGTGGACCGCCATTCGCGACGTAACTATACTATACCCCCCCGGCCCCCCCCCCCCGGGGTCATCCACTCCAAAGCCCCTTGAATACGATCCCCGGCCATACATGCTCGCCTGTCGGATAGAAACCTGAAGTTGGGAAATCAGCTTGCCTCACAGGCATAGCAGTTTGGTTCGCCTTAACCCCCGTCCCGGAAACAACCACACATTCCCTTTTCGGATTTAATCTATGTCACACGCCAACCCAAATCCGATGACAGCACGACACCACCACTCTTTATCAAACTGCCTAGATTGCTGCGAGATCAGCAATGCATAGGATGCGCTCTTAGCTCAATAATTTCCAGGATATATGTCTGGATTAGGCTCTGTCTTCCGTGGCGAAGCGGTTCGAGCCGACGGTTATATTTCGTTTACTTCGTGCGTGCTATTGTACTAGGAGCTGACATTGCTCCCAGTCCGAAGGTCTCTTCTTTTTACCTTCTAGATTCAGGTTTGATCCTTAGGGCAAAGTCCATGGGACCTTTGCTGCGGCTTGGCGCGCTGCGCATGGTTTCTGCAGATATGACGTATGTTAAGAATGCTCATCGCAGGCGACGGTGAGTCAAGCACCAATGGCGGCTGGAGTTGTTAGAGCTTCAGTTTACCAAGTCAATGGGATGCCCCAACCTGAGAGACAGTAATTTTTTTTCCTTTCTGAAGATTTTCCTTTCTGAAGATTATGCCCTTTTGCGCCGATATACATATGTTGTGCTTGCCATGCATTTGTTTCTCTTGCTATACATTATGGCTGCCATGCCGCTACACATCATTTGAAACATAGTTTCTCAGCATATTCGCCGATTATGGCCTTAGTTTAAATCTACCCATATTTTTCGCACATTGCATTCATATCTCATTCATCATATTCAGGTAACAGTGCTTGGCGTTGTTCGTATCGTACCACAATGTGTATACTCAAATCCGCAGTCTCCTGATGTCCTTCTGATGCTCTCTTAACTTAGCAACCTCCAACAAAACTACTATAACCCTACAATATCCTCGTTTCTAATTCAACAGGGCCTCCGGTCCGTGTTAATTCTCTCGAAACTATATCTGTGTCTATCCGGGCGGCTTCCCGAGTATATGACATGAGATGAAACTACACTCCCCATATATTATTTCAACCCGTGCTAGCTCGCTGCTGCCGCGTCTGCGCCTCTTCCTTGTCCATATTCCCAGGTCAATAGCAGAAGTCTGTTTCATAAGTCTTGTCAGACGAATTATTACACAATCGCAGCTCTCTTCAATTCTCCGGGTCTCGCGCCGACGACGCACGTACACGACTTTTCTTTTTACGCTTTGTTTCACGTTGAGGCACACGTCGGTCCGGAGCGAGCAGGGTAACCATCCGTACGGTGGCTCGCAATCCGACTGGGCTTCCTGGACCCAGAGGTGGGGTCCATCCAAGCGAGCTCTTCACGATGCTTTGCCGGATATTAGTTAGAGTTTGAGCGATTAAAAGTCAAAATAAATCCGATGATTCCGGAAATGACGCACGTGTTGGTTAACGGCTACTCTGCAACAGTGTAGAGTTATTGCCGTTCGCATCTGACGCTCTACTTGTTCGGTGCAGAAGCAATTGGTGCAAGGACAGCCTAGCCTAGACACTTACCATGCTGTACTGGTGATCGCATGCTTCTAGAGTGTGTCGCCAGAGCTAGCTATCTAGGCTTGAACGGCCGTATCTAGCGCCTCTTGTCCAGACAGCAGCGCCATTGAGATGCAGGCGTGTGCTAGTACGGCTCGGTGTGTCTCACGGCAGCTAGTTGGCCTCATCAGCACGTGTCCCGAGCGGCCATTAGACCGACAACAGTCGCAAAAGGTTGTCTTTACGGGCGTAGTATACCGACGTCACGAGTCAATGTCTCACAGGTACTGTCTTGCCTTTTTTGTTGAAGGTGGCGACCTATACGCTTTCACGTGCATGAAGTATCGTGCAACTGGTGACAGGTACGGATTGCTCTGTTCTATATTCTATTCAGTGATGTCTGCGGTAGCAGTGGCGTATTTCCCGTTCGCCGGCTGCGTTCTTGATTGTAATCTGTTTGACGCTCGTGCTGTAAGATTAAATAACGGCTTCCATAGTGAGTAGTGGTGCAGCGTGAGTCCGCCAGGCGGAGAGAATGCAAAACTACCTAGATGGGTGCCACCACAATATGCACGAGTCATTTCAACATCATAAGCTTGACTTTAACACTGGATGCCAGAGGGTGCATCAGCGACCATGTGTACGCATCCAAACAACCAGTCTGTGAAGACGGCAGGAGTTGCGCTACCCTAGACCGGAAACCAAGAGCTTGGTATTGTTGCTGCTAGATGTAGTAGAGGAAGATTTGGCGAGCATGAGTAAAGGCTGTCGAGTTGAATCATATTTAGAATCTAGAATAAACCACTTATGGTGTTTCCCGCTCAAGAATGTGCAGGCAGTGCAGACGGTTGGTGCAAGAAATATGATTTCAAAACACGCGCTCAGCGCCGTTCACCAATACCATATCGTGGCGGCCTGCTGCAGTGGTCGGCCCCACTCCAACAACTGCCGAGACGGCAGCTACCAGTCGAGCACCTTTGTAGTCAGTTAATCACCTGTCAGCCATGACAAACTGAGCTGGCCGTCATCCAGCATCGTCAGCAAGATTGAGCGACAGCTGCTTTCATAACCATCACAAATAAGCAGTCTACAAGAGCTGCCTCTGGTTCCGTCTCATGTGAACCATTGAAGAGCAATGCGCGGACGAGGACCGTATATTTACTCGGCTTCGCCATGGCCCAGCCACGAAGTTGAACTCCGTTATCGAAAGCTTATAATCTAGGTCGTCGTGAAGCCACCAGACGACCAACTATTCCGCATCCAGATCATGCACAAGCTCCGTTAGCTCAATTCGTCCGCGAAGCGAACCCCTCCGCCCGTCCGTCGGCGCATCGCCTAGGCGCAGCTGAAATTAAAATACTATTCTGTCTGCCTCCTCTCTGCTATTCTTCTTTCTCTTCGGCATAAGACCTGTCCGTTTGGCGATATCTAGCTTTGGGCTGCAAAGCTTCACAGCTGCAAGCGCGAGAGCCAGCCACCACCGCCAGGAGATCGATATCGAGACGCGCGCCCAGCGTTGTCAGACTAGCCTCAATGAACTGTAACGAGCTCCAAGAGGGCGTCAAGCCGTCCCGCTACGTCGTAAAACGGCCAAAAGCACTTCAATGGTTCTATAACGGTCGCTTATACAAGGAGAGCGATGAGGAGAGACAGGCTGGCCGGTTCGAACTGTTTCTAGATTTGCTGTGTTAGTTGCCGGTACACACGAAAGAACACCACTTCCCCCCCCCCAAAAAAAAAACAAAAAACAAAATCTGTTCATCATTCAATTTCCCACCTGCCCACCAAAGCTATTAGTTATTTTATATATGCTAATGAATTTTGCAAACGCAGACGTTGCTATTGTCGCCAATTTTAGCGATGACCTCGCTGAGCACCCCAACGGGGCCCATCTTGCCAAATACGTGCTCATCTTCGCCCCGGCATGGCACATCTGGGCTGATCTCCGCGAGATCATGAACTCCTACTACACGGACGACCTGCCGCAACGCCTGGTGATCCTATGGGTTATGGCGCTGCTCGTCCTATACGCCAACAACGCCAGAGCGGCAGATCACGATATCGACGCCATGAGAACAACTGCTGGAGCCTATCTCGTTGCTCGATTCAGTACAATGTGTGTCTTCCTCGTCTCATCATTCGCGAGCTATCAGCACAGAGCGCAGGCTCGCGTTCTCGCCGGCTTCATGTCCCTCGGGCTGCTCCTCACGATTCCCCTGTTCTTTGAATCGGTCAGCATCCGGGGCAAAGCCGCTGTTGTGGCCGTCATGGTTGTCTACCAGGAACTGACGTGGTCCTTGTCTCTGAGCCCCTGGATCAAACGCCGCCTGAAGCTCAAGTATAGCACCGCCGTGGACATTGCGCACGAAATCGACCGCATGGCCGCCTTTTTCATCATCATCCTCGGCGAGTTCGTGTACAGCGTCATTGTGGGCGATCCAGCGGGGACGGGACTGACGGCTGGATACGCCAAAGCCGTGTGCACGCTCGTCATTGCCTTCTGCATCAATTGGATCTACGTGAGTGGTGATGGCAGCCTGCAGGCCACGCACCCTATTCGACGCTCTGCCTGGACGGCTTTCGGGTTCTTCCTCCTGCATTTGCCTCTGGCGGCGTCATTCCTGATCGGTGGCCACATTTGCGCCATAAGCACCAAGCTGCACGAGTTTGAGGACGGCCAGCGCTGGCTTCTAGGCGGCGGTCTTGGCGTGGGGCTGCTCTGCCTCTGGTTATATGGACAGCTGTACCGCACAGAGGACGAGGATTGTCTTATTCTGCCGAAACAGGCTCGCATCGGCATGAGGCTTGTCATCGCCGTAATTTTGGCTGTGTTGCCTGAAACGCACGACCATTTGACGGCGACGGAATTCATAGTTATCGTCATGGCGCTATTTGCGTTTCTGACAATCTGGGAGACGATAGGAGGGTTGATGAAGGGCGCCACCGTCTTTGAACCGTGGTCCAATGTGCATCCTCCGGATGAGGACGTGGAGGCGGAGTCTAGCGAGGCATTGCGGGATTAAACAGTAAAGTGAATCACATATTCCAGTATTGCCTTTAATCTGAGATGCCGTGACCGCAAATTCAGGCGCGAGGAAATTCCGGCTCTCAGGTCTCGAGTATGACTCCCAAGCAAGGTCAGCTGCCCGAAATTGCGGCTGAGGCGACGAACTCGGCGGAGCAGACCGGGACTCGGGACGCCACGGACCAGCAGCAGACTTCAAATCACTGGCGTTGACAGAACAGCCTTATAATCCGCACTCTGTGCAGAAATCAACATTAATTCAATACCCTCTTTTCTCTAAATATTAATCAATCCAATCAATCAGAAGAAGCGCAATCTACATAAAAAATATCCATGCAATCCGTGACTCACCTCCTACGGCCGCGAACCGCTCTCCTTGGCGGCGCCTTCATCCTCACCCTCGGTGGCGGCATTTACACCGTCGCCCTCTACAAACGCTTGCGCCTCATCAACGCCGCTCATCCCATTCAGATTCACACAAGAGATACCGCATCGGAGTCGTTCCGCAACTCCCCTACTATCCGTAGACTCGTCAACCCCCGCGGCCACACCGCATGGGAGGATGCCCGCACCGTGACGCTCCGTATCCCCAAGGGCTGTGAGGGACCTTCAGAAGAAGTACTCTTGTCCGCCTTTGTGAGGGCCTTTTTCGGGGGGTTGGTGTTTGCACCGGAGAGGTTGACCTTGCAGTTTCTGAGGCGGCCGATTGTTGTGTTTGACGGTAAATTCTTTCCTCATCACATCCCCGCCTGAACCACATGTAGTCTACTAAGTAACAGTTCCAGGTCTGGCACCCAACACTACACCGCAACATATAACCAGTCTAAAAGACATGCCTACGGGGCTCCCGGTACTGCATTCCATCCTATGGAATGCCTTTCAAGTCGCGGATATTAGCGTATCTGGTGATGATGCCTTGTCCAGTTCGACAGCTCGGGAACACAGCATTGACATCGTGTATGGTTCTAATAGAGGTGAGTTTGCAGGGTGTCATCGGTTCACGGTCCAGCGGATAGAAGCTGGCGTGCACGAAGAAGATGATGATGCCGAGACGCGCGTGTTTGTGAGTATGGAGTGCATAACGTGCAATCCAATGGTGAATAAGCCAATTGCCGGGGATTATCTCTTCAAATTTCATAAGCTCTATGCTCTGATGCTGTTTAGAGAGGCAGTGAGTAGTATTGCTGAAGGGTTGAGATGATTAATGTTCTGGAGGATGTATACATGTATGATCAAAAGGGGATTGGCGTACTGGTGTAATAGCGCTATAACATATTATTTTGGGTTAGGGATGGGAGTTGATAGATCATCGTCGCTCTATGTACAAGCCATATAATTTTTATTCATTATTTACAACGTTATTTCTGAAGATCTAATGTTCCCGCCAACCACGGTCACCTTTTCGCCACCGTCTGCGCTCACCGTGAGCGTCAGCTTCTCCCTTGGCCACAAGGTGATGTAGTTGTCTGACCAGATGGCAGGGTTGATGTCCTCGCCTTGCTTATCGACGAGATTCAGACGAATGAAAAAGGCAGGCACGTCGGCCTTGTTTTCGAGTTCAATGGTGCGAGTAGTGCCGGCGGTGTTGGACAGTCTGAATGACAGCTGAGCCTTCTTCATCCTGCTCAGTGCACTAAAGTCGGCGAATTTGGTTACTGGAGTGTGATACCATGTGGAGTTGGGCCAATTGAGCGCATCGACAGACTTGGTCAGCCAGTAGACATTTCGGCTGAGAACTTTACCCTTATCATCAGAGAGCACGAGCCGCAACAGACCGACGTCCTTGATCATGTCCAGGCCGGTGACCTTGGCAGCCTTGCCAGACTTATTGGGGGTCGTCTCGGTAGTGATGGAGTTTTTGGAAATCTGCTTGCCGTTGAGATCAACCAGGTCCATGGCAATGGTGCGTTTTCCTTTCCTGTCTAAACTGTGGTTGATGATCCAAGCCTCCTCCCGGACGTAGTCATACGCAACATGTTCCAGCCGCGAACCGACCTTGGTGCCGAAATATGAACCTGCAGGGTGCAAGTAATGGTCGAATTGGTTCCAGTGTAAGCTGGGCCAGGCGTTGTTCAGCATCCAGTAGATGGTGCCGGTGGCAGGACGATCCTGGTTCCATCGAGCAGAGTAGCCTTCGTGTTGGGCTCGAATGGTTTCGTAATCCATCAACTGGGCCTTGTAAACATAGTCATCTAGAGATGTGGGAGCACCATATCGCTTGAACAGTCCTTCATTATAGATGACGCGGTTGTAGAAGGACGAGGTGTTGGTGGACATGTGGAAGAAGTTGGCATTGGGCTTCTTCCACAGATCTTCCATCTCGCTCTTGGTGAGGAACTTCTTGAGACTGCTAATTTCCGGGGTTCCAACTCCGGCGCCGAGCTCTGATCCGAAACCAAATGCAGCGCCCAGGCGGCTTTCAGACGGGTCCGTGTCGTACCAGTAGTTTGGTGGCACCCAGTCATAAGGCCCGTCCATCTTCATGCCCGAAGGACCGAGAAGCGCAGGATATCCTCGTTTGGAGGCAGAGGCGATGATCGGGGTCTGCCAGTAGGCGTCCTTCATTGCGTCGACATAAATCTTGGTGGCTCGGTCATTTGGCCAGAAGTCACTGCCCACGAGAAACCCAAGAACGCTGGGATGCGGCTGCATCATTGCCGCTTCATGTCTCATGGTGGCGTTCGCCGTCTCGTAGTCGTTCTCGACCCAGGGCGAATTGACTGCGAGATCGCCATTGTACGACCAACTCTCCCACTTAGAGCAACAGACGAAACCGGCGATAATCATCATGCCAGATTTATCGGCAATCTCATACAGCTCGGGGTGCTCCATCATGCCTTCGAGACGGATTGTGTTGAGCCCCATATCGAATGAGTATTTGACAATGTTGGCCCATCGCTTCGCGTCCCACCGGAAAAACATGTCAGGACTGTACCCACCTCCAATGACCTGGAATGGGTGGCCATTGACGGTAAATATGGTGTCATTGTGGCTGTTGACAGCAGAGGTAACCGTACGAATGCCAAAAGATTCTGCAGCAAAGTCTGAAGGCTCATTCCCAACAGACACGGTGAGTTTGGCCTTGTACAACGGCTGGCCACCCCAGAACTTGGGCCACCAGATCTTGGGCTTCATGATGGTGTGGGTGACTTCGACGAGCCTCGCCTCCCTTGGTCCTAGCTTCAGTGATAATTTCTTGGAACCGGCTCTGCAGCCTGACGACTCAGAAACGACTGACGTGGCGTCTAGCTGGACTTCTTTGTCCTCAAGGTTCTGCACTTTGGCACGTACGGTGACGGCTGCGGGATTAGACTCGACCGGGACCTTGATATCGATAGATACGCTCATCGGCCCCAGAGAAACAGGTCCCGTCTGCTTCACAGTTACATCCCTCCAAATACCACTGCCATTGTCCGGCGCATGGGGGCTCCAGTCGACGAAACCGTACACGAGATCCAGGTTGAAGTCGGCTGGGTAAACATTGGCGGCAAGAGCATTCTTTTCGCCAACAAGACCGGTGATGTCGTACGCGTGTCCACCAAATGAGCCTGCCTGTTGCTTCTTATCAGCGATTTTCCTCCCGTTGAAATACAGGTCTGCGCGTGACGTGATTCCATTGGTATGGAGGAAGTAGTGCTGCCCCTTCTTTGGAGCAAGCGAAAACTCGTTTCGGTAAACCCAAGGGACGAGGAATTGGCCCCAGTTGAGCTTGTTGAGGTTATCTGAAAACCACAAGTCGTCATCTTTGTACTGTCCCGTCTCGATCAGACACCCCAAAACGGTGCAACGGGACTGGTTTATGTGATGCCATGACGAAGTATCAACACCAGGCTTAGACACCGCCGTGAGGTCTCTGTCGACAGAAGAAGACGACTGAAAGTCCCAGTTCGGGATGACTCCGACCTGCCCTGCCTTTGAGGTCAAAGGGTTATTTGCGGCCGAGGCGAGCGCGCTGCCCCCAGCAAGGAGCAAGGCCAATATGGCTGTGATTGCCATGGCTTCTCTGCTGCCACTGTAACGTCACGAACGACCTTGTCAACATCTGGGAAGGGTTCGGGGCGGCATGACCTTGGTATATATATACATGTTAGCGAGCGGATCTACAACGTTACCACGACGGCCGCCAAGAGCCGTCATGGCGTCTGGTCCGCGTCAATTGACGGGCATGTTGGCATGGTGGTGAACAGCCTGGTTCGGCTAAACGCTGAAAAATGAAGCCGGGGTTGGGGTAGTGGCTCATGTGGGGGTACACAGCTGCATTGCAGGGGCTGCGAGGCTGCAAGCTAAAATAAATTAATTGATGAACCATAGGATTGGAGCGGGGTAGGCGGGGCTCCTCGGGATGGTTGGTCCTACGCGCTGTGATTTAGGGTTAGGCCGTCTATTAGCAGGCTGCATGCTGGGTACTAATCGCTAGAAAATGCAAGTTCAGGGTCTCCTTGCCACCGAACCAGCCTGGTTGTCCCTTGCCAGCTTCCCCAGCCGTAAGCTATGATGGGTGGATAAACAACTGCCGTTGCCCCCATCCAACCGTTACGCGATCGAACGGAGAAATATGCAGTTAAACCGGCAGCACCGGCAGTGCCTCCCACAATAGGTATCATGGAAAGTCATCTCATGACCATGCTTACGATGAACTCGTCCCGTCCTTTTCTCTCAACTTCATTCGTCTTGTCTACAAGAATCCGTATGACTTCAACGACCGCTCGAGCTGTCAAAGCTGGTAGTGATGTCGTATCAACCACATCGGACCACCGCATTAAGTATCATATGCGGTGAAATCTCAGACGTACTTGACACCCGCTTGCCTCTTTTCCGCCGAATCATGAGACTTGTCAAAGATCTCCTTAGGAAGTCCCAGGATTCTGAATTATGTACGGCAGTTGTGGGGTTTGGCGAGCAGCTGGTATTCCACTTCACCCGCCAGGGACCCTCTCATTGTAAATAGGAGTTGTAGAAAGAGGGCACACCCAGCTCGGTATTGTAGAGGCCAGGCTACCGTGTAAGCATTCCGCATTCCGCATACAACTAGGCACCACGTATACTCGGCGATGCATACTGCTGGATGTGTCTTGCTTCATATTTCCATTCTACAGCTTAGTGGTTAGGTTTGACGTAACACTGGAAATGTTTAGACATAGCATTATTCTTGTCTGATGGGCGCAAATCAAATATTAGGAGAGTAGTAACAATGCTATTTCAAAGACAAAGAGGATATTCTTGTATTCATATGATAGGAATTCTAAAGATGTGTGCATGAACGGCGCCAGATAATCTGTAGTGAATCTCTACGGCCAACAGTGTTTACTTTTGTACTTGCTACTAATATGAGGAGCTTTCGATGCAAAGTACTTTGGCAATGGAAATGTACCCCAGGTGGAGGGAACGACCAGCATAGCATATCGTACTAGACTGTTATCATCCTCTTTCCGCCTTAATCGACGGGTAAATGATTCATGCTACTTTTTTTTTATGTGCTGCGATGAACCAATGCCACAGCAGCTCATACTCTACAGGCTTCTTCGTCCGTGTCTCGCCAAGTGCTAGGGGCAGCTTCGATTGAATCTTCCCTCCTGTGCACGTTATACCATCTGTTGGCCTGGCCCATGCTGTCAATAATGGTTCGGAATATTCCGAACCATGCACTCTGTAACTGGCCAGTCCATTAGTCACAAGATTGGACAACCGCCCATATGCAGAGTAAGCCTTTTACAAATGTACAGATCTATGCGCTAGTGTGAGCAGGAAATTGCCAGTAATTTGGCCGGTCCTGAGATACGCGACCAATGCGCACTCCCAGCGACTCGCATCGGCAGGGAAAACAACATGGCGCTGGCAGAATTATAAATCCCGAGCGGCTCGCAGTGGGTTTCAGCACTAAACCCTAGCAGATATCGGGCGCATAGTCACTACCTCACAGCCTGCGGCCACGCGACTCATCCACGTAAGTACTAACTAACTAGTGATCCACCCTCCCCTGAAGCGCTGCCACCACGCATCGTGTTCCTCACGGGACTCGCCCCAGACGCCATCTCCGCAACCGCAGCTTCTCTCGCACGGCTTCCTCATCCTTCACGACGCTTTCAGGATTAATTGAACCCCGGATCGAGCCAGGTTTTGGGGCTTGACCGACAGGGAGCTAGCGACCACTGGCGTCTAGTTTCCGTACTCCGCATAGTCAGTTAATCTGGTGTTAATCGCCTGCATCATGACAGCCCATCGCGGCCAGACTCGAGAATACTACTGCCATGGCCGACGTCAATCCCAACGCAACATTACCAGCAAAGCCTCGCAAGCGGAGAATACCGGTACGTTGGGACTGGACACGTAGCTTTGTTTGTGGATGATGACATGCTAAAGAAAGCTCTCAACTAATATTATATGCACTGTATGTAGACTTCGTGCAGCGCTTGTCGTCAGTCCAAGGTATGTCACAAGTCGGCTCGCTCCATTCTCTTCCGTCTCATGTTCAACCGGCGTTGTAGGTGAAATGCGATGGTCGACGGCCATGTTCGCGGTAAGAATCATACATAACAGGATGCTCTCGAATGTTTGGCTGATTTGATGTTGCCAGATGTCGCGCCTCGCAGAAATCGTGCAGATTCGAGGAGAAGCCCAAGGAAACACATGAACTGTATGCATCGTCATAAATGCCTTGTGCCTAGTACAGAACTAACCCAACCAAAAGGAAAATCGAACAACTACAGAAACAAGTGGATGAATTGCAAACAAAGCTGCTTCAACAAGGAGGTCAACCAGGACCGGTAGACAAGAATGTGATTGCGGCAGCCCACAGTTCCTCCCATGCTGATTCTTCACTACCTTCAACTCTTAACAATCCGGTGACTGTCGAGACTCGCGACATTCATACTGCATCTCCTGCGTCATCACGGGTAACAGAAACGCATAGGTCCAGTAACGGATCAAGCATATTCGCCCATGGAGCATTGTCATTATTTCGAGCCGGTAGGACCACAGTACCTTTTCATTTCCTATTATCAGAAACGCTAGATGTTGTGGACGCAGGCATTATTACTCTTGATCAAGCCTATTCCTACTTTATAACCTTTTTTGAAGGCTGTGACAGATATGTGCCGGTTTTTGACCCAGAACATGACACGTTGGAGAGCGTGAGATCGAGAAGCGGCCTGTTGTTCAGTGTCATGTGTACTGTTGGATGTCGCGCTTTAAGCGGAACGGACGCCCAGCCATGGCGCATTCTGAACTTTCATACTCGAAGGACTTTGAACGCCGCCATAGCAGTTCCGAGCATGTTGTGCCTGGAGACCATTCAAGCACTTTTGGTCAGGGCTTGTTATGCGTCTGAACGGTCGTTGCTGATTGCTGCCGCGACTCGGATGGCAGTAGACTTGGGACTGCCCGGTGTATACGAAGATCTCATGTCGCAAGTTCTTTCCATCTCCCGTGGCCGCGGTGGCACAAGGCCCATAGACGACGTTATGCTTATGCAGAAGACAAGAACCTGGCTCCATATTCTGAACATGAGCCATATTCTGCATGTTGACGCCGGCGATGTCTTGGCCGTGAGGTTTGCTGGCGACGCTCGGAGAAGTAGAGTACTACTGACAGAACCACTTATCCGCAAGCAAGACATGTGCCTTTGGCCTCAAGTAGAGCTAAATGCTCTTCGGGCTCAAATGCATGAGCGTTTGTCCGAACTAAATCACACCGATGCGGAGATCATGGACATTGTTTCAGACGCCATGATTGACATTAACGTGTGGTTTGACGACTGGAGGCGGATATTTAATCCAAACGACCCCCACACGCCGTGGCTGGCCCTCAACATGCAAGTTCAGCGCTGTTGGGGAGTCACTATGGCCTTGTGCCGAGCGATCAGGACAACTGGAGTAGAAAATGTTGATATTATGTCTCCGACCCAGAAGCAGATGTTAACCATGGCCCAGGACGCGTTGAGGCAACACCTAGATATTATTACTCGAGAACCACGCATCTACCTGCATAACTTACGCTACGCTATGGACTTTGTCTGGGCAAAGTGCGTATTTTGCTATCTCTTGCTACTGAAATTATCCATACTATTACCGGCTGAATCGACCCCGTGGGAGAACGATCTCATAGAACGTGGCAATGCTCTCCTCAGTGAATTGAGCGAAGCTGGTGGCGGTCTCTTGAATGGACATCGCAGCAACACCGGAAAGATTTACTTGCAGCTGCTTGAAACTGGTATCGAGAAGTTTAGCACTGCAATGAATAATGACGTTCGCGGTCATATCAACGATCCAGGGGGGGACGAAGGTCAAGGTGGCACAAACAATGCTGGACAAAACTCCTTTGTTCCGGAACAATTCGTCTTTGAATGGGATTTTCCCGGCCTCAACTTATATTCATCCTCTATAACTGAGACTGAATGGCTAGATAATATATTGCAAGAGGCACTCAGTGGTACAGACGAGTTCATGGCTTTTGGTTGGTCGTCTGCAGAAGCGACGGATTAGTCTATCCAAGCTACATAAGCAAGTATGCCAACGATTGGTCGCTCATCTTCATTCTCGCAATGCTACAAGACTTGCAACACTCAAAATAATCGGGTCACACTATGCATTCAATTTTCGACTATTTGACTCAAGTTACCAGCTCAGCTCGAAATGCCGACGTCCTTGGCCATCAAACTTCAGATCGCGAATGCTGAGGCTTCCCTCAGCTACTACAGTTCTCGAATCTCCCACAGGGAGGATGACCACAAGAGTATTCCACGGAGCGACAAATCCAGAGTTTTCGTCACGAGAGAACTTGATAGCCACTTCCGAGCCCTGAACGCCATACGATATAGTGAACTTGGAAATCTTCGTCCTAGCGGCAGTGGATACTCCATCATCTTCAAGCCACTCTGTCACATACCAGTCCTTGCTGCTCTTGCCCGGAGGTGGGAAGATTTCCACAGCGCGGTAGTCATCTAGTGGCAGATCCGCCACGTTCTCTTTTTCTCCTGGAGATAGAACTTGGACATCTCGGCCCACCGGAATTGCGGTTCCAATTTTCGCCAGGACTGGGATACCAGCTCCGTGCCACTCAGCATCTAGATTGACCCATTGGCCAGCCTCCAGGTGTTGATACGGGGCGTTGAGGTTCAGGAACCCTTCATCTGCTTCGGACTCTTTGGGGAGGTAAATGCGAGCTTGGGTCGCGCCAGGCTCATACACTCCGCCGACCAACATCGAGTCGCCAAGCCAGTACTGACATTCTCCATCCATAATCTCCGAAGTCCAGATTTCCGGGTCAGATTCACAGCCCCAACCCGTCCACCTTTGCGGTGGAACTGCTGTTTGATGACTGACCAGCATAAGAGAGTATAGATATGGTATGAGGGCGTATCTACGCTTGATGGCTTTTCTTACTAAATGAGTGATTGATGGATGCATCCAAGGCTCAATGACATCTCCAACACTATTATCGTCTCCTGTCTTGAAACAATTGATTGCGAAGCGAGGTGAATAGATGCCAAGTTGCACCCATCTCAGCAACAACTCGGCGGATGGCTGCGGGCCTTCGAAACCCCCAATGTCATGACCGTAACACTGCATCAGACACATGCCAGCAGTAAGCGACAAGGCATTTGCACCTTTCATCCCCGGCCAACTGGTGATGTTGTCGCCACTCCAGGAGCTGCATGCATATCGCATAGTTCCGGCTGTGGCACTCCGAGTCAAAACAAAGGGTCGGCTGTCCGGATCAGCTTCCAGCAAGGCATCGTGTGAAGCTTTCCCGTGCAATTCGGTGTGCATACTGCGGCCCCAAATCCCGACGTCCCTTCGTCCCTTGAGATCTTGAGGTATGTTAAGGGACGGCTGATCCAGAGCGCACTGCCAGTCGTCATCCGTGATGGTGTACTCATTATTGTCGTTCCAGATACAGTCAATGCCCTCTTCACGAAGCTTCTTAACCCCATCAAACCACCACTTGAATCCAGCTGCGGAGGTGAAATCGATGTGGCCACCGTCATCGCTTTCACCGCCTCCAGCGCTCCAAAGTCGAGTGATCGCAGTGGTGTTGGTATGCGGATCCGTAAACAGAGCCTTGTCGTCCTTCAGCTTCTGATACTCGGGATGGCTTGCCAGAACATAGGGCTTCACATTTGCAATCAGTCGCATGCCTAGCTTGTGATACTCCTTGATCCACCCTTCTGGATCTGGGAAGCGATGTTTGTTCCAAGTAAACACGTTTCGTGTCTTCGGCTCCTGTTCTGCAACCGTATAGCCGGAGGACATTTGGTAGGCGGAACACGGGATATCATGTTCCTTCATCTTTCGGGCCAACTCCAGTAGCGCTTCCGACGCCGGGGGATTGTCGAGCATGGAATATTTCATACCACCGGACAGATAACCGAAAGCCCAACGAGGAACAAGTAGAGGAAAGCCGGCAAGCTCGGCATAGGTAGTGACGATGTCTTTCAGTGTCCTTCCAACAATCACGACCTCTTCAAGACCGCCATAATCCTGTCGGTATACCTTGTAGTGCCCCCACATGCCGTCCATTTCGGCACCAATAGAATATTTACCGCGACCATGGCTAGTCGAGAAGATAGCAACGCAGCCAGACGGCGTTGCGTTAATGAGAAGAGGGATGTTCTTGTACAAAGGGTCTGTCTTGTATACGTCGTAGCCAAAACTGTCAGTAGCGGACAATTCGAAACGTCGCCCTGACAAATTCATCGGAGCTGCTTTTTCACCCAAACCCACATGAAGTGTACCACGCTTATAACGAGAATAGTGAGCAACACCTTCCCCATCCACTACATATGATCGATGGGGAAGATCTGCATGCAAAGGCTCTTCCTTTAAGTCGGCGTATGAAATGGAAACAAGAGGGGAAGAGTTGCTCCAGTCGACATTGGCGATAATGTCTCCAATACGAATTTCCCTGCTTGAGCCGCTGTTTCCTGTTGTAGTGACCGCTTTCAAGCCTTCCTGCTTAGCAGGTGGAATCAGAATGCTAGGATGGGGGGGCAGGGGGTGCGAGTCCGATGAAAACGTTGTTCTGAAGACATTGGAGCGGATGAGCTCGAAGTTGAATGTGAATGGAGAATTATGGTTGGTGGCTTCCAACTGGACGCTGTGCTCATTGCCTGATGCGCGGATGGGCTCCCATGGAGATGGAACACGCTCTTGTTGGGGCATTGTGAAAGTTGCCAGAGGTTTAGTTCAGCTGACAAGATGCAATATTTTAGTGGACGGTGAAACCTCAAATGAATTATGATAGCAGCTACAATGCTCAGGAATATATACATCTGGTAATAAGATCGCTGCGTGTCGCCATCCCCGCAGCGGTTTATGCCGACGATCGCCAGCCAGGCCGTTGAAGGCGCGGAGATTGAAGTATTTGTCCGACATGAGCTACAGTCCAGGTCGGAGAAACTTCGAGTTCTCCGGGACTGTACTCCAGCATGCAGACAAAGACGTCGAAGAAGAACCAATCGCCACTCGATCTGGGCGTCTGGCCGCTTTATTCGGATGGCAACAAAACGACTGGCCGAAGAACTCTCGTTTTCACCAGAGCCTGAGCCCGAGCTTGAACCTGAGTCTAATCCTGGCTGCGCCTCAGTGCCTGAACCCGAGCTCAGGGCTCGGCGCAAGTGAGTGAATTTTAACAATGCGGAAGAAGACTCTCTGAGATTGGCTGTAGAGTCAGGGAAATCGCACAATCATATATTCATCGAGATGAACTGGAATTTTGGCACCCTCGGAGTCCATAAGGACGAAGTCCTCCAGGTTGGGCCCGCCCGCTATAATACATATACAAAAGTAGAGTAGTTTTTCCTTGTGCCTGGGAGGAATAAAATAAAGTAAATAAAATAAAAGCGCCATGCTATACTTTATTAGAAAGGGATGATTATATCTATAGCGTCTAAACTGCTGGCTATCCCGCTCTTGCCCTGTTTCTCTTTTAATTTGAGAGGCGCGCGGACAACGGCTGCTTTCCCCGGTCGGAAGCTGCTGACTAGTTGGTTTTTTTGCGTTTGCATTCAATTGCATTAGCACCTGTATTAGCACTATCACCTGCGTTCGCACTCGCGCTGTCTTGAGGCTCTTTTCTTCCCGTTCGGCTGCTGGGGGTTTACTGACGGAAATGGACGAATGCGCCGGTGAATCCCATCGCAAACGCATCTGACTATGGACTATTAATAGCTAACCCCCCGACCTCGACCGCATGCAATCCACCAACCAGCTTCGCCACACTCTAGCATAGGGCGATAACACACAGAGTGCATGTGAGTACGCACTGCGGTTCCGCCAATGAGATGTCCAGGTGAAGAGTGACAAAGTCGTTGCTAGGAACCTATCCCGAAGCGGATAATGCTGAGGGATAACTATGAAATTCCACAGTTACGATGCGCGAGTATTTTCTATTTGGAGAACAGAATGGCAGAAGCAGTGATGTTTAGGAATCATGGCCGCACTAGCAACCTCACCCAATGCTGAAAGACCTCCTGCCCTTCCTCCTCGACCTGCACGAGTCGATGATAGACTACTCGAAGACACGGAAATCTACGACGATGCTACCCATGGACGCCAGACGCTGCCGGCGACATCTCTCCATCGCTCTACAGGAATAGTATATCTTGCCCTAGGCTATGCTGCCCTTGCCATCACAGCATGGACCATAACATTTATCGCGTCGCGCAGGCCCATTGGCGGCCACAGCTACACCTTCGACCGCCAATGGTCTGAGGACCACAACGAGGGATCCATAAAGCCAGCAGCCGAGGACGCCTTTACCTTTACTAGCGGTGAGGAATACGTCAAAGCAGCAAGAGTGCTACAGGCCATCGTGTCGGTTCTAGCTATCCCACTGACTTCGGCTGTTTGCTCCCAGGCTGCCGTTGTTTACCTTCAACGGGCTGGTCAGAATGAACCAGGTCCAACACTGCGACAGACCATGGTTTTGGCCGACAAATCATGGACAGAACCTTTAATCGTATTGAAGCTCCTGTTCAGCCGGGACTGGACGCGGCGGGGCTCTCTTTTCTTCTACGTAGCTGCCTTCTTAACTGTTCTGGGTAAGAAAAATGTTTTCACCTTTTGACGTTCGATGGCTCTCGTTGCTAGGTTCTAACGGAATTCAAGGTGCCGCCACGGCACCGCTTCAGGCCATTCTAGTGTCCTATAAGACAATCCAAACGCCAGCAGTTTCGGACTCAATAACGGCGGCCGACATGATAGAGGCCGTTGATACGCTGAAGACGAATGATGAGTACTTGATTGCACTCACAAGAAACAAGCTGGCGTCAACAAAACGAGAGGACCCGCAGTTTAGACTCTGGTCAAAAAACGACGGATGCGAGGAACGTAAGTGCAGCGGTGTTGATGAGAAGATACGTAATTCGCTATATGAGCTCGCCTACCTTCATGACCCATATTGGGCGCAACCACCATCGAGCTTTCATACTGGTGCCGTGAAGCAGTTCGCCCCGCGCCTGAACTCCACAAGCACCTACGACATCATTGCTCCAGACTCGATGCCGCAAGGGTGTCGGGCCAATACAGACTCATTCTTCGTTAACTACGTGTCAGAGGGCTATAACGCAACTATCTGTATGCCAAATAACCGCAGGCCCTGGCGATCTCAGCGCATGCGGCAAGATTTCACCGAGGAGCTGTACCTCCAAGCAACCTTTCTTGGTCCCTACGCCAAGCTCATCGACGATGGCAGACCTGTGAATGCCGCCAAAATCACAATGAAAACCACAGCTGGCTATTTTGAGCTTCCAAACTATATGAATAATAGAAAGGCTGGTCCGCTAATTCCGGGAGATCCGGGAAGCGAGTGCAATGCGACTGCAAGCTGCTATTGGCAATGGCAGTTCGTCGATCTAGAAGCCTCGCGCAGAGATAAAAATGCCCAAAATCTGGCAGAGACCCAGAGAGGCCCTCTGGCTACGCTTGCGCGAGCGCTCTTCGGCAACGGCTCTATTTTTGACGACAAGCTTGACGGAGTTGATCCTGTCACTGTCATTGATTCACATGCCGGTTCCTGTGCGCAAATGCTGCCTCTGGTGGGAATTCTCGATTCCATGTCCGATAATAGCCCATGTCTAAATGCTACGATCTGGTCTGGCGACAGAGTTGGCGCGCGAGCGGCGTATCTTTCCCATTTCTTTAACAATAATGCAGCTGATGGCATTGTAAGCATTGCTTTCGAGGCTGCAGCATTCATAACTATTGATGTTATGATGAGCTTGGCTCATCATAGCAATCTAATCATTCAAAAGTTGTCTGGGCCTGGCGTCCTAGTTCCAACCATGTCGTACGCGAGCGCAATCGTCATATCGTCTCTACTTGGTATATTCCTGACCTCCCTCGTCGCAATGTCGCTCTTTAGCGCCTGGACACCGCGATGGACTACCCGTCTTGACTCATTTGCCATGATTCGCATTGGTGCTGCTAGACCAGAGTGCTTCCCACTCAGAGTTACCTACAAAGTCGATCGCATTCAGACTCTTGACAACATCCCTGGCTGGGTTGGCGATGGGACTAGCTCACATGACACTGAAGTGTTGAAGCACGAACCACTGAGTGAACTTGGTCTAGGGGCTCAGATGCCGCTTAGCAAACGCGCCAAGTATCATTGCTACGAAGATGATGATGAGGAGTTCTATGAATCGATATTGCGGCAACAGAAGTGATGTTTTCAATCAAGGTGGCAGTCTTAAAACTAGAGCTGGATGAATCTAACGAATTATGAAGCCGTTTATCAGGCAACGCTGCGTTTATGACTCGCTTTCTGCGATCGCGCCCTCTCATAGTTTCCGCTTTCAATTTCTGTGAATTTTGGTACGTGATTCCGTGAGATGTACAGTGGTGGCACAATGTATTTTACCCCCTCGGTGTACCGTAAGAATAGGCTTACCATATTACGACGATCGCATTTTTTTTGGTTTGCCTGAGGAACTGTGTGGGTGATATCTGAGGGAGACAAAGTCAATGCCACTTATGTAGAATGGAGAACGAAGGACACAGGGAGAGTGCTTTTTTCCCTGGCAAGACTTGACAGTAGCGCAGAGGCGCTGAGTCCCCGACGATCATCTCTGGATAACACATAGGCAGACACGGGTAGCTAGTGCCACGAGTGTAGTCTGTTTACCAGGTTCCGGAGCAATTGAGGGTCATGATTGGCAAATCTCGTTTACATGCGGTCAGCATCACGTGCGGCGCTTGCCATGCATGTCAAGATGTCAGCTCTGACCTATCTCCGATGAGACTTCATGACGATATGCTTGTTGACCAAAAGGCGACTGGTCGTGAAGGTGGTAGTCTTACCTGATAATCCTTAATAGATGGTGGCCGCTGGTTCAAAGACTTTGAGGCGCATTCTGTGGGGGGGGGGGTACTGGCGATGGACAGGAGGCAAATGCTTAGTTACATACGAGTTCACTCTACTTTATGTCCATCCGAAACGGAACGATGAGTTATTCTACCCAGTTTTGGCGGCCGCAATTTGTTCTGAAGGATAAACCCAGTCGGTGGTTTATATTGGCAGGCGTTATCAACCTAACGTAACGTCAACCCTCAATTCTTACAGGACGGGCAGGGCATCTCGCTCTGAAGCGCGCATGTTAACTGAATTCTGAGGATAGACAGCACAGCTTTAACAGTTAGAGGCAATAAGACATATATATAGGCAGCACTAGAGACGGAAAAGAGAATCGGCTAGCTTCTGTCTATTTGGATCTTGTAGTTGTCCCCATCCTGCCCTGTTACTGTGATAGTAACGCCAAATTCGCGAGACATGTACTTGCTTGCACCTGTACCGTTGAAAACAAGGGGTGCGTTACCCAATGACGTGCGATCACAACCGGCTGATCCAGGATTTGCATCCAGAACAACGACTGGGCCATTTCCGCTGTCGATATTTGTGGCCACTTTATAGAGCAAAACGCCGCCTGCGCATGCTTTTTGGTCATTGCCGTTTGCCGAGCGTACCTCTGCTACTAAAGCCACAGTGTCGCTTTTCTTCAATACAACCGCTTTCTTATTTGGTCCTCGAACTTCTACCGGAGATATAATGTGTGTTGTGGAACTGGCCTGGGTCACGCAGTCTACCTGGTCGTCTGCCAACCACCCAAGACGCCACTTATCCCAAGCGAAGTAGTCGGGGCTCATACCGTTAATATTTGCCATAAGACTCCAGCCGCCGGTGAATTGACCAACAGCACCTCCCCCGCCAGAGTAAGGATAGTAGTCTGGTAAGCACATTGTGTGGCCAGTTTCGTGGTTCAATACCTTGAAACCCCATGATGAATACGCGTCATGACCAAATGTAACTGTTTTTTTGGAAACGAGTCGGCCAGATCTTGTCTTCATACTGCCCATAAAAGTTGGCGAAAAGCTTATCTGGGTTGCTGCTCTCGTAGGTACGACATATAGCACGTCGACAGAAGGTAGATTCCCACCAGCTTTGGTATATGTATCCACTGCATCTTGTATATATTTTTGATGCGTAGCGTATGAGAATCCGCGAGAAAATCCATATGAGTTCGATGCTCCAGGCATGCGGTAGAAGCGTGACGAGTCAGACGCAATGCTGAGGTTCATTTTCCCAAACGATGATGTCGTGTACCATTTTGTTGCATTGGCGACGAAAAAGTCTCTGAGAGAGGCGGCCGTCTCGCTAGAAGCTTGGTCTGGAAAATCGACGAAGAACATAAACGCAGTTACTGCCCCTGTGCTGGGGGCGCAACCGTCATAATTGTTGCCGAAACCAGCACTGAGGGAAACGCTTCGAATGACGGGCAATTTGCATGCTTGGGCATTGTTTCCTGCATTTGAAGAGCACTCTGCGAGGTCAGAACCAATAAAAATGGCTGCCAGTCCTTGAAACAAAAATTTAAGGGGATGCATGATTGCGTTGCGTGCGGCAGCGGGCCGGATTGGAGTGTGGGCAATGTTGAAGCAGCCTTAAAAGAACATATTTTACCTCTAAAGGAAGTTTATTCTCGTTACTGTAGTGCTCAGGGCGCTGCTTAAATAAAGTAATTCCATTGCTATTTTTTGCGCATATTCGTCAAGGCATGTAATTTCGAGTTTTGAGGTTACTACGATCGATCACATGCTGTCAACAGGCATGTTTCGCCCTTCGTACACCTGCTACATTTGGAAGGAGGTAAGCCACGGTCATTGAACTTAACTATTACGAGCTAGCTCTTTTAATCTCGACTAATTGAAGCATTAGCATATGTTTGCAAGCGCTTGTTACCCTCCTTTTTGCAAGCCAAGGTAAGCATGTGGATGGAGAAATAAGCTGATAGACTTTGTGAGAATAACGTGCCGATAACGCTATTACGGGCTACATATATGTATATGTATGGCTGCAAAAAAACTTTGCAACAAGGATAACAAGCCCAGTAACAGTTCAGTCACTGCCATTTTTACAAACAGAGAAGCCGGGCATTGCCATCTATCATATCCCCCGGTGATCCAACGTCAACAATTCTCCCAGCGTTCAATACCACTAGAGGATCGTATTCGCGCACCGTATCTAAACGATGCACCACTGATACAACAGTGTGATCTATAAATTCCCTATCTAGAGCATCAACTATCACTTTCTCCGTCTCCCTGTCGACGGCGCTCGTGACCTTGTCCAGTATGAGAATTCCGTCCTTATTCTTGCGGAGAATAGCTCAAGCCAAGAAAAACCAAAAACCAGATGCCGTTGACCCACGGACAGTGACAGGTTCTCGACACTAGTATCGAAGGATCTAAACAGCTGAATAACCTCCCAAACTTGAAGCGATTCTAACACTGCAATGATCCGTTTATCTGACGGTCGGCGGGCAGCGTCATAAGTCAGTAGCACAGGATTGGAGCGTAAGGTACCGGAAAGCAGGGTCAGGATGCTGTAAATGGCAATCAAGCCTACGCGCAGCTCATCGGTAAAAATTTGAGATATATCTAGCCCGTCAATGTAAATCTCGCCAGTGTAGTCTATTTATTGGAACAATGTTGACAGGAAGGTGCGCTTGCCACTTCCCGTGCGGCGGCATATGGCGAGCTTTTGGCTAGGTTTAACCGTTAGAGATAAATCTCGAAGGACCAGACCCCTGCTCTCTCCTGATTTTCCTGATTTTTAATATATCGCCCCCACGTTCTACTAAGTTATCCTGCCATTTGAAGGCCAGGGCAAGGGGACCTCAATACGCTTAACTGGCTCGGGCTTAATTTCCCGTGGAGCGGTATTAACAAACTCTTTGAGGCGACTGATGGCTCCAAAGGAAGTCTTAAGCGCTGTACACGACGTTAATAGGTTGTAAAGAGACTCGCTGAACCCTATAACGCTATACATTACTACAGCCATATATCCTAGTAAAGTGAAGTTGGTTACTACCGCAAAGACCATGAGTAGCACGGCAGATATTGTGACAAGGAGGTCAAGAACCAGCGTCAGCCTCTAGAAGGAGCATGGAATTTCTAGAGCCCACCTTTCCAATGACTACAGTCAATGTGGAAGGGGTGATTGTAAAATTAAGGTCCTTCAAGATCGGCTTTTGTTGTCCAGCGATGCCGAAAGACAGACTCGATGTTTTGACGACTAGCTGATTTGGTCGAGTGACATTAGCGAGTTCAATATCGCTGTCGGATTCATTTTTCGAAATAGACAGTGCATCTAGACTCCCGCTGCCCCTATTCTGGCTAGTGAACATCTTGATTCTTTCGAAAGAGCTCAGGCAACTGAAAAAGGATGGCACCGCATACAGAAGAGGTGACAGAGGTGCGACAATTAAACCGATGATGGATAGATACGTAAAAGCCGTGGTAACCGTGAACTGCTGACTGCTGGCACGCGGAACTGCTATTGCGACAACAAAAGTGACGATGAGGGAGGGGGCAGTTGGGGTTAACCCTAATATCTTCCTAGTACTCTAGGTGAACTCTGTTTTGCGAAGCAAGGACGCCTTACCAAGAATATTCATGTACGCAATGAAGGTACGGAATTTCTTGGACTGATCGGGCTCTGTGATTCTCAATGTATGGGTTTTCTCTAGTCAGGAGGATACGGTGCCCAGCATTTTAAACTCATTGAGGTGTCGGAGTATCCCGGATGTTGTGCCAATTCGGGCTTGTATTGCCACATTCCATGCTTTCATCGCTGGCCCCATTCACTTGGATAGTTTTGACATGACAAAAGTGCATACTATGTTTTCAAGGTCAGAATGTGAGGATACCAACGGCCATGATCCACGACTCAGACAACGCACCAGTGACGGCCACCCAAGGCCCAACGGATCCCGGACCCAATTCTTTGGAGAGCAGCCAAATTGCCAAGATTATCTCAATAGGATTGACCCAACTCTCATGAAAGGCCTCCAAAGCATTACAAATTGACATAAAGTCAGGGCCTATGAGAGCCAAGGCTGCAGAATTTGAAGTTTTGGCTCTCCCGTCCTGGACGTACTGGATGGCATCTAAATGGAGCGTGCGTGCATAAATGAGCGACACGAGAGTACCTCGGACCATAGTTAGTGCTGAACCTGTTAATGTTATCGTACTATCGCAATCACAACAGGTCAATGGCTAGACAATAAGTCCGAGATTAAAACCTGTGGAGGTTTGAAAGAAATTATTTAGAAGGCGCATGAGAAATGGCAAGTCATTTTCACCACGGGGAAGTTGATATCAGAATGACCCGCTGCCCCGCCTAGAGCCTACCAAACTTGATGCCAAGAAAACATAAGAAGTAGTTCTTTTTCTATTTGCGTCGTTGAATTTGTGCATATGGCGTGATTGCAAGCTGTCCTCATTTACATGGAAGGAGCATTAATTAACATTAACATAATCCGGTGACAGCCGCGTGGAACCGATTTCGGGTACCACAAGTCCAAACCAAAGCTAACGGGGCTCATGAGCCTAAATGCTTCTTCTGGGTTCGGATGCTGGATGGTCAACTCCGATCGGAGAAATGTTGCTTTCTCCGACCACTCTCAGCCACAAAAGCACCAAGGATCGGCTTTTAACCCGCGATTTCATTTCGCAGGCTAAAACCCCACGGGGTAGAAGCCGGGGTTTCGTGCTCGCATAGTTGATTGGATGTGCCCGCGGATCTGTTCACCCAGTGCTTGTTGGCATATATGATCCGTGGCGATTCCGAACTCGAACAGAATAGCATGAAGCAGACTTATCCAGAACGACAGCATTCTAATTCTACTAGGCACTGTCGCCGTCCCCTTTTCTTATTTTTGACAAAATGACAAGTACGGCAGATGATTCCGGCGATGGAATCCACCCCCATCCTCAGCAGACATCCTCCAAGCAGGAATTAGACGATGTTCTACAAGTCGAACACGCTACAAAGGCAGCGCCAAACAACGACATCATGGTCGCTGGCCGAGACAAAGCAGCCCAGTTCCTCAAACAAGCCGACTACCCAGTCATCGTAACACCACAAGACAATACCCGAATCTGCCGCAGGATCGATCTGCACATCTTGCCCATCATGCTGTTTGTCTACTGCCTACAGTCCCTGGACAAGACCACCTTATCATATGCATCGGTATTTCATCTCATCGAGGACACGCACCTCGTAGGAGAGGAATTCTCTTGGCTGGGATCAACAGTATATCTTGCCCAGCTTGTCTTTCAGCCCCTCGTAGCGTACAGTCTGGTCAAGTTCCCGGTGGGCAAGTTTTCGGCCACCATGGTATTTTGCTGGGGGGCCGTACTTTGTTGTATGACTGCTGCGCATAACTTTGGAGGCTTGATGGCTGCAAGACTGTTTCTTGGCGCGTTTGAAGCATCTGTTGGTACATGTCACCCATGCGTGCTTTTTACTTCTGAGTCTGTGTTGGGAAGAGCTTTAAGCTGATTTAGTGTGCAGCTCCCACCTTTATTGCGATTGTGCAAATGTGGTATAGGCGAAAGGAGCAGACGTCGAGAAATGCTTCGTGGTATGCTATGCTTGGCGTTGTTAATATGGTGAGTTGCTTTGGTGGTCTACAAGCAATACAAGGAAAGAATACTGACTTGCGGAGTAGTTAGGAAGTCTTTTGACTTATGGCTTGGGCCATATCAATTCTTCGTTGCATTCGTACCAGGTATGTGTGCTACTATGTGCCCGGATAATGTGGTTCCAATTGAAGAATGAGCTAACACGGTGCCAGATTATTTTCCTATTTTGCGGATCTATCACTGTCGCATTCTCTGTTGTCATGTTGTAAGTACAACTGGCGGCGACGACTGAATCTACGCGGTACTAATCTTGAATAGCATTTTTATGCCTGACTCTCCAATGACGGCCAAGTTTCTCAGCCGCGAGGATAAGTTTATTGCTATCGAGCGGCTTCGGATGAACCAGATGGGTATTGGGTCCGGAGTCTGGAAATGGGATCATGTAAAAGAGTGCGCGATGGATCCGAAGACGTGGCTTTGGTTCTTTCTCATGTTTGTCATTTCGTAAGTCGACTCTCATTCCTTCTCCCTCTACAGAACCAATCTGACTTCCATTGTTTGCCAGCATCCCAAGCGGTGGCATCTCTACGTTTGGTCCCCTCATCATCCAGTCCTTCGGTTTCGACAAATTCACCACAATTTTGTTCAACATCCCCTTCGGTGCAGTACAAATGATAGCTACTCTAGGTGGTGCCTGGCTCGCCGATCGCATCCAGATGAAGTCGCCTGTCTTGCTGCTGCTCTGCCTACCCCCAGTGGCTGGCTGTGTCATCCTCATCGTCGTCGGACGAGCAGCCAGCGACAAGGCCGTCCTCCTCGTAGGATACTATCTCATCTCTGTATACCCTGGCATCTCACCACTCATATACTCCTGGTCCGGTCAAAATACTGCCGGCGACACCAAGAGAAAAGTCACCACGGCAATGCTCTTCGTCGGAGCCAGTGCTGGAAACGTCGTTGGTCCATTACTGTTCAAGCCTGAAGAAAAGCCTCGCTATGACAGAGGCTTACGGACAAATCTCGCTTTGTTCATCGTGCTGGCATTATTAGTGATTCTTGGCATGTGCTTGATTCGCATCTTGAATGCTAGACAGGCGCGAAAGAGAAGAGATGCCGGAAAGGCCGAAAATATCAAGGACTTAAGTATGCAGAGAGCTGCGGAGCAGGATAACCAGGTATTAAACCATGTGGAGGAGTCGGAGGCGGTGGGAGACAAGGCATTTGATGATGTGACGGATATGAAGAACGAAGATTTCATTTATGTATATTAGTGCTGCTACTGTTGTATTTGAGCTAGCCTGTCATTATCGATACCCCCACGCTGTAAGCTAACTGTAATCTTGACAAAGAGATTACCTTGGAAATTTTAATTGCCACCTACAACCTGCTAAATCAAATTTTCTTATGCTTTTGCTTCTTTTATCATTCGTCCGCTTCTCATACAACCTTCACTCCCACCGGGAGTGCAACAACCTGCTCGTTCAGGAGGTATCCGCACGATTCGGCAGTTGCAGTGCCATCAGTGGCCTCAGTGAGACACATGCCAGAAACGCCGTTGACGAGGTCTCCGGAGATCTTGTACGTCCAGGCATCGCTGTGGCAGCCAGAGTGGCGGGACAGAATCTTGCCCTTGGCATCCACGATACACTCATCAGGGCGGAGCAAGCTGTTGATGTGGCCATCGGCGCGGACAGCCCAGACCTGGGCGTCCGCAGCGTTGCACTTGGCCCAGGTGACCTTGCCGGACTTGTCGTCGGTGAGGCACTTGAGAGACAGCGTGTTGAAGATCATGCCGGTTGGGGTGACGGGGCTGGGCGTCTTGGATATACGGAAGACGGCAGTGCCATGGGAAGGAACCTGGGACACAGAGATGCCACCATCAGTAGCGGCAACCTTGCTTATCTTGCCAGTCCAGAGGTCCTTGACCTGGATGGTCGATTTCCCAAGAGCTTTAGGGGAGAGACCAATGCGCTCCCATGAGACCTTGATGTTTGCAGGGGCGGCACCGCGGTTGAGAACAGTCAAGAGACGGTCGCCGTTCGCAAGGTTCTTGGTAAGGACGTCCCAGCTGCCGTCTTGGCTGACGAGAGTAGCTTGCTCAATGAGCTTATCCTGGTTGACAGCAATGATGTCCTTGTTGGTCAGGAAGTTGATGATGTCCTTGGAGAGAGAAGGGATATGAGCACTGAGGAGGAGAGGAGCAGAGAGACTGCTCCACAAAGCAAACTGGGACTTCTTCTCGTCCATGGAAAGGGAGGGGTGGTCAGGGATGAGGAAATCGGGGTCGTTGAAGAAGCCAGGTTTCTGGAAACGGGCGAGACGGACGTTCTGGCCGTAGTTGTACATGATGCTGCTCCATCCATTGCCTTTGGGATACGTCACCACATCAGCGGAATGGCGTGCAAGCTGACCATACTCAGCGGCCCATACCATGACGGCGTACCAATCGGTCAAGTTCTTTGCGCCTGAGAAGTAAGCCGGCGCGGAATCAGAGAAAGCCATAGGCTTGCCAGAAGCGGCGATAGCCTTGGGCCATCGGCTGTAGACCTCGTGGTAAGTAGCCTCGCTGTCATCAGGCAAGTTGCAGCCATCCATCTTGAGGTAGTCGAAACCCCAGTTCTGGAAGTCTTTGACATCAACGGCCTCATGGTTCAGGGCACCGGGGTAGCCGCCACACGACAAATTGCCAGCGTCGGTATAGATACCGGGAATGAAGCCCTTGGACCTCATGTAGCTGGTGAGCCAGGGCAAGCCTTTGGGGAACTTGACCGGGTCCCAGACCATGGAGCCGTTCTTGGCACGCTCTTTTGTGGACCATGCGTCGTCCAAGTTGAGACGGTTGTACCCGGCACTGAGCAGGCCATTCTTGGACATGGAGTCGGCGGCGTCAACAAAGATGGACTCGTTGATGTTGGTCATGAATCGGGCCCAGTTGTTGAAGCCCATGGGAGGTAAAGGCAGTACATTCTGCTGAGCGGCGGCAGAAGATGCCAAGCCGGCAGCGGCCATGACCACCTGGTTCTTCATGGTGAGTTATGCTTTGATTCAGCCGATAGGGTAGTAAAATTGATGTGCAAATTAATCAAATTCTCCGGAATGTTGGCGGACCGCGCGCACGGGGAAATGAGTGTGGGGAAGAAATGGTTAATGAAAGCCTCGAGCTCAATTGATGACAATGGGATGTTTCAATTATTAAAGATTCTTGCAGATCCGAAGTTCTGAGCCTCGATACTTGTACTTATTCTCGCAAGCCCATTGCCATTATGATACAGTAATATAGCTACTGTGGAATTGACAAGCTTACATGGTTCGGCCGTTGACGTCTCATCAGCGCATAAAGCAGAGAATATCACCCAAACAAAAAATAAATCGTTACGGCCAATTTTACGTCACGGCCACCGGCCATCGACATGGGGTTATGGAGACCCTTGCTATCAGAAAGGGAAGCTCAAAGGCGCCAGCCAGAGCGTTGCGGGGAACCCTCGCTACAAGATAGCCTGGATTGATACGAAAAGCGGCCAAAGCGGAGCAAGACCTTGTATATTAGTGCTGGTTTCGATCGTTTGGACAGGACTAAGCCCAAGAGCGATAAACATGTACGGAACAAGCACATCTTCTAATTGTTTCCGATGTGCAACGTTGTAAGGTAGCTGCAACGTTGCTTGGGCTTAATCTGTTCGTGATCTCCTCCTTTTCTTCAAAGAGCTGCCTGGGGGGCATGATCTTTTCCAGGAACCGAGCTCATGTCCTTTCCCCTCAAATAACGTTTTGTGGAGATTACGCTCCACTGGGGGGATGGTGCAACTGCTTTTTCTTGCGACTGGAGCCATTTTCATGACAACTGATGCAAGTATGGGCAAGCAATTATAATACGTTACGACGCTGTGAGAGTGTAAAATCTTAAAACGAATGTTGGCGGACATTTTACGTGTTGGAGGAGACGTTGGTTGGACAAATTGCCTCCCGCGATCCGCCTCGACCCAAGACCAGTCATTAAGTGGTTCGAGAAGCCAGCGAGCTAGTTCTGACGGCACGGCAGTGGCTCAAGAGTCGTCGTCCCATGTTCCGTCGGCAGAATTGCAGGACCGGGTGATCGCCTTCGCTGCTGGGAAGCAAAGCACAAGCTGGTACGACCGGACGCGAGACCCGGACTCGCGCCGGCTGCCGAGTTGCCATGCCCCCAGTCCTCAAAACTCTCCGGTGATGCTACCTTTCGTCATATTTTGCCCCTCACGAGCTCTCATATGAAAGTGCGGTCGGTCGGCACGGATCAGCGTGCTTCATTGTTCGAAACTCCCTCGCGGCGTTTGGCATATCGTCGTGGATGGAACGTCGCCGTATTCATCGCAACGTTATACGGAGTGTAGATAGTCAAGCAGCGGTTTTTCTTCCTTTCTCTTTCAACATCTTCAAGACATTATCGTGGCGTGAATTGACTTTATCCTTGGCACATGTGAGAGCTCAATTCCTCAATCTGTAAATGCGCTCCAATCATCACGAGTTACTTACCTACTAATAGGCACCTCGGTAGGTCATTGTGCAGATCGATGCATCAAATACGGAAGCTCGAATGGTGCAAGCTCTTTTCAATAATGCCCTTCCCTGCACCATATCCCCCGGTTGTGGAGAGATCTCCCCCCTCTCCCCCCCATGCATCGGTTACGTTATTACTTACCTTCCCAACGGAGCAATCTTGATGACTACGCCGCACACCACTACGGCACGGCACAGCGGTTTAGGACAGTAGAGGTTTCTCTATGCATTTCCGTATAAGTTCTGCTAGTTGGTGCAGTGAATTCCTGGTAGATGCCGAACATTGGTGCGCATGGGCGATACACCCACTTATACGCGAAAGAAAGGGGTCGCTGTTATCAGGCAGATAAATCATATGATCCTCTATCCTGTCATTATACGACGTTAATATGCAATAAGTGTCGTGTGGTAACATGCACGCCATACTCAATTCTACCGGTGGGTGACATCTCACCTGGACTGGCGACTGGCATTCATGACAAAGACTTAAAAGAACCCTGATATCCTGCAAAAGTGATATTTCCACTTGTTGAACCCTCCTGCCACGGAAACTGTCTGAGTTCTTGCTTCAATTCTTGTTTTTCATTCGGGCTGTAACATTGTTTCCCCAAATCATCTACCCGATAAGAGACTACGGAGTAGACGAGACTGGGTCAATAAAGAATTCTCCATAGCTCCTGACCCGTAGGACATATTGTGAACCTCGGTGGCAATGCTAGTCAAGGGCTTGGCAGTTCTCACCTGGGTGGCGGCTCTGCTGTCGTTCTCGGAGCCTTTCGTCGCGGCTCACCGCAGAAACTTCACTTATGACCGCCACAACTTTCTTCTCGATGGCGCACCAATGAAGCTGATAGGGGGTCAAATGGACCCCCAGCGCATCCCGCCTCAGTACTGGACCCAACGACTGCAAATGGCCAAGGCCATGGGCCTCAACACAATCTTTTCTTACATATTCTGGAACAATCTTGAGCCTCGTCCCGGGGAGTGGGATTTCGGAGGCCGCAACAACATTTCCCGGTTTATGCGCCTGGCGCAACAAGAAGGTCTATACGTAGTCCTCCGGCCTGGCCCCTATATCTGCGGCGAGCATGAATGGGGCGGTTTCCCCGCCTGGCTGAGCCAAGTACCCGGCATGGCTGTCCGCCAGAATAACAAGCCCTTCCTTGATGCAACTAGAGCGTACCTCGAGCAACTGGGCAAGCACCTGGCTAACTCACACATCTCCAAAGGCGGCCCTATTCTCATGACGCAGCTGGAGAACGAGTATGGCAGCTTTGGTAAAGATAAAGCTTACCTCCAAGCTACAGCCGATATCTTGAAGGCGAACTTCGACGGATTTCTCTACACTAACGATGGCGGGGGCAAGGGTTACCTTGACGGCGGAACTCTTCATGGGGTTCTCGCCGAGACCGATGGGTCCCCAAAGACCGGCTTTGAGAGCCGCGACAAGTTTGTCACGGATCCTACAATGCTTGGCCCTCAGTTAGATGGAGAGTACTACGTCACTTGGATTGATCACTGGTCCAGCAAGTCAACCCACCAGTACACTTCGGGAAAACCTGCAGCGACCAAAGGAGTGTTGAACGACCTTGATTGGATTCTTGCTGGCAACAACTCATTCAGCATTTACATGTTCCACGGCGGCACTAACTGGGGCTTCGAAAACGGCGGCCTTTGGGCTGACAATCAACTCAACGCAGTTACTTCAAGCTACGACTATGGCGCCCCCCTTGACGAGGCCGGTCGCCCTACGCAAATCTATCGTCAAATCCGTGAGATGATTTCTAAACACGTTCCTGCCGGGACGATTCCCAATATTCCGAACCTGCCGAATATGACCACCGTCGGCGACTTCAGGCTCCAGCCCGCTCTGGCTCTTTGGGACATTCGTGGTGACAAGCCTGCCGCGCAGACTACAAATCCTGCCACAATGGAATCTTTGGGGCAGGCGTACGGATTTGTCCTCTATGAGCACAAGGTCGCCAAAGCTGTCAGCGGTGTCCTCGCCCCTGGCGATGGACCCCGAGACCGGGTGATTGTGTATGTCAACGGCGCCAAAGTCGGCGTTATCGACAAGACATATGCCAAACCCGCCACCGTGAAGGTCAATCTGAAGCAGGGCGATCTCCTGCAGCTATTCGTCGAGAACTTAGGTCGCATCGATTATAGCCAGCTGCTCAAAGAGCAACTAAAGGGAATTGTCGGCCAGGTCAAGGTGGGAGCCAACACGGTGCTGGAGGGATGGTCGACGTACTCTATACCATTGTCAAGTCTTCCCAGCACCCTCAACGACAAGACAAAAGCCCCAGAGATTCGAGACGGGCGAACACCTGTCTTCTACAAAGGCACTCTCAATACTCCCAAGGGCACCTCCAATGACCTGAGCGGTGATACCTTTCTGGCCCTGCCGAACGGCATCAAGGGTAATGTCTGGGTCAATGGGAACCACCTGGGACGTTATTGGACCGTTGGGCCTCAGCAGAGTCTCTACGTCCCTGGCGCGTATCTTCATGGAGGGAACAGGCCAAATGACGTGGTTGTGCTGGAGTTGGAGCCTAAGGCTAATACCGACATGATCGGCCGGGGGCTGGCTACCAGGGTGTGGTCAAACAACCCTGATCCCGATGCCCCTTGAGGATGCTGATGATGCTGCTGCTACTGCTAATGAAGCTGATGATTTGGTGATGGTGCTGTTGACCACATCTCGGTCGCGTCATAGCACATAATATAATTCAAGAGAGTTCCGATGCTACTGAGCACTGGCGCTGTGTGTGAAATGTCGCATGTAGGGCCGTTATGACGCTGCACTATCGGAAATCCCCTGTATTCCATACGAAGTTGGTGAGTGGATGGATGTGGCAAAAAAATGTAGCAGTAGACAATGTTTCACAATTAACGAATACCATGGTTCAAAAATATTTGTATGCGCAATTAAATAAAGTCATAATCATGTCGTGAGTAATCTACCAGTGTATATCCAATGACCACCGGCATCGCCACTTCTCTTTACACCAGGTATCTGAAACCCTTGCGCATGCGAAGGGCCTCGTCCCCAAGTTGCATGGATTCTGAGGTCTGGTTGCTGTCGTCGATGGTCTCTGATGTCTCCTTCTCCTCCAACTTGCTGTTCAAGCTCTTCAGCATCTGTCTGAAGAACCAGCAGCCCACAATTGTGACACCAAACATGGAGAGAACGATTCCGTAGCTCTTTCGGTACCCATTGTCCTTGAGGTCCCAGACGTACGATCCGGCCACGTTGCCCAGCTGGCTGAAGGCGTTGATGAGCGCAATAGCCACGGCGCGCTTGGCCGGTGGGCGGGGGAATGACGAGCTAATCCACGAGTAAAACACGATGAAGCCGGCGTAGGAACCAGCCTGGAGGAAGAGCGCGACGTAACGAGCTGCCACGTTGAGGGTAGACATGTTGATGACGAAACCGACGACTCCCATAAGGATAGGACCGACAATGTGCCAGAACTGAGTGACGCGTTAGAGCTAAAGCACTAGATGAATAGTAGTCAGGGGGAACGTACCTTCTCTTGGGTTCGATCGGCGTGCCAGGCATTGATGATGGACACGACGCAGGAGAACACCCAGGGAGGCGAGCTCATAAGAAGCGTGGGAACGTATTCAAAGCCCAGAGTTCGGGTGAGTGTTGGCTGTGTCATGAACGAAGTCAGTAAAATACGAACGGCAATTGATCACTGTATGGAGCAACATACGAAGAATGCGTTGAAAGACAGCCCAACCACGTAAGCAGTAAACGTGAACATCATGACGTAAATCTTAGGGTCGGTCAAAGCCATCATCAAACCACCAAAGGCGCCCTGCTCGGCAGAATCGGTATCCGCTTCGCCGACATCCTCTATCAGACGCAGCTGCGCCACCATTCTCTCCTCCTCGGTGAAACCTCGCGCATTGTGCGGCAAGTCGGGCAAGATGAAGGCCGCAGAGATGGCGACGCCCATGGTAATAGCACCCTCCAGCCAGAACAGCCAGCGCCAGGCCGCATGGCCCAAGACGCCATCCATGTTGGATAGAACACCGGCGCCGACGAGGGCAGAAAAGGCATTGGAAATGAGGTTGCCGCAGAAGAGGATGGCGTTGCGGGTGGTCAGTTCGCGACGAGTGTACCATTTTGAGAGGATCAGCAGCGCGCCGGGCAGGAAAGCGGCTTCGACGAACCCCAGGAAGAATCGGATAATGACCATGCCGGTGAAGTTCTTGACATTGCCGCACAGGGTTGACACGAGACCCCAAGTGAGCATGGAGCACGAGATGTACAGGGACGGTCGTTGGATTTTGTTGATGAACATGTTGGAAGGGACCTGCATCAGGATGTATCCCACGTACAAGATACTCAGGCACGTCGCATACTGGGTGTCATCGAGCCGCAGGTCGGCCTGAAGACCCTTGAGTCGTGCGGCGGCAATGTTGTTACGATCGAGGTAGTTCATGATGTAGATGAGCACGAACAAACTGCACCGCGCATCGAGCTTGCGCTTGAGCTTCTTCTCGACCTCGACTCGACGAGCCGGGTCCATTTGAGGCAGCTGGGTGGCCTTGGTCTCTGGCCTCACGTCTTCGAGTCTCTCGACGGCATCTTTCTCAATGTCCGTGTGGTACTGTGCCGCAGGGGCAGGCGTGATCTTGTCGCCAGACATGATTTTGACTTGAGGTTATGGGCCGGCCAGAACGAGATACACAAGAACAAGCTGAAATGAATAAATTTGGCGGAGGAGCGTTCTGGGGGAAAGGGGGGGAGCAGTTCTCTGAAGAGATTTATATACCATCCGCTGGTAAGTCCACAACACCATGATTGCCCCGGGCTTGGGGAACAGAAAGAAAAAAAATTCCCCAAGCCACCTGATCCCGCATCCCCACACTCTTTCCCCAGAACAACCACAAGAACGGTGTATTACCGGTCTATGATTCCCCTCCTTTTGTGATTCTTCTCCGCCCTGGGCTCGAGAACGAACAGACCATAATGTGGAGGAGATGTGGGCAAGGAAATTGTTGACAATGCGTTGCGCGACTGGATGAACCGGATGGGTATTGGACGTTAGCGTTTAAAGCCGGCTACCCGCGTTAGGAGAAGATGGGGGTCTCCGGGACAGGGGACATGAATAGCATTTGAAGCTGTGTCTGTCCAATAGGATTTAACATCTAGCTCCGACGGGTTGCAAGATATGAAGGTGATCTAGAACTCGAGATGCGCCCCTGCGCCCCCACGGGCTTGTTTGCGTCATAATTTATCCAAGGTGGTGAGCTTCTGCTCCGTATTTGTTATCATCATGCAGGTTTGTCAGACAGCGGCTTTTGATGGAGATCTGGTCGCAATGGCAGTTTGTTGGGACGAGACCCATTTGGTAAATGCAATGGGTAATTCCTAGTACTGTTAATGCGGACCCAGCTCCCGGCGGAACATATTGTACGAAGTACGGAGTACATAGTTGCTATCCGATTCCTACCTTGGATTTAGATCCAAGCAGCCTTGCCATCTATTCTTGGGTCAATCGCTGTGCCTGTTCCGTACTCCGTACAGTCCTTACTATCATTGCCTACGTCGGCAAATGAAGTCGATCCCATCCAGGGTGCGGTGAAGCAAAGATTGAGGTGAGATTGCCTCATCAGTGGCGCAAATCGGCAATTGACCTCGGCCGCCGTCTCTGAATCTCCAGCAAGGTCAGCATGCAGTAGCACAGTGGCGTGCGGCACCCAAACGGCACCCAAACGGCCCTATTTGCCGTGTGCCAACTAGTTATTGGACTGCTTCTACGGAGCAGCCAGAGGTCGTCACAGAGTCTCGTTCAGGGCACGGCTCTCCTGGCGGTTCCCCGTGGCTGGTGGCTTGCGGCACCATGGGCCTTGGCCCGGGATGTCGTGGGGGTCACTTCTTCATACATCTTCACCGCGGAAGACAGAGCCTCACCAGAACTGTGGATGTCGATGCGCCATGGGGAGAGCTTCGACATCTCTGACCGGCCAATTATTTTGTTACCACGGATGGGCCCCTGTCAAATGTGTGGTAACTAATTGGGATGAGAAGATGGTACGGTTGGGTCTGGAGGCAGGTTTTGTGGAGATGTGGGAAGGACTTGACTCGTAACTTGTTTAGCTATGCAGTGGAAATATTCACCAACAGGGTTTGTATAACTACTTACTTGGTGGTGGTTTCTCAAGATTGAGGCTGTTTACAGTCCACGTGCAGTAGGGCATTGAGGGTTGTCTATGGCCTCGGGTTGATCAGAATACCAAGGAATGAATACATTGATGTTGATCTAGTTGATCAGCGCCAGCGCCGAGACACGCAGCTTTATCCCAACCAATACAGTACCATTTCACTTCTAGGTAGTTTAATACACGACTATCACAGACAATTGGTCGTTCAACTAGCCATGCATCAATTGCATTGAGTCAGGCAGACCGATAATTGAGTTTGGCAATAACCCGCCGACCCAGGGTAGGCGGGCGACGGCTCGTTCGCAACTACCAACAGAGAACCATCTATCCATGTATTAGATGATATTGGTTATAGTGAGCCATATGTACCCGACAGCAGTTATTTGAAGGATCTTTCAATCATTTGTTCGATGAACCAGCTGAACAGCTAAACTCCAATACTAAGGCCAGGACCTCTCAATCTGACATGATACCACCGTTGCCACCCGCGACGAACGTGATGCTTGGCACAAGTTCCCAAGATGAGGTAAACACAATAATTGCAACATTTGGTCTTTAGCTCGTGCAAGCACCTGCAACTCACGCCCGACAAACGCTAACCCCCTCCCACCATCACAGAGGCATCATCATCATCATAAATCATACTAACTAAGGTCTCGCTTGGTGCATCTTGCCATCGGCCACAATGGTAAATCACCCCATTCCTCTTCATTTTCTTCCCGTCGTGCTCTGTCCCATGGTTCATCACAGTCTCCCTCTTCAAAGGAGGGCGTAGCTGGAGCGCAAGTGGGCCATGTGATTAGTGAATGAACGTGGCATTAGCAAGCTCCGATTTGGGAAAGGAAATCTTGTCGCTAGAAAAGTCTGCGAGCCTATTTAGAGAGTAAAATTGCATGGTCTTGGGTAGACCTACACCTTTTGCACCGCTCATCAAAGTAATGGAGGACCATGAAACCTTATTAGGGTGTCGAAAAGAGTGAACTAATGCTGGAAACGTTTGAATATTTATCATCTCGTAAAATAAATCACACAAGAGCGCCTTATAGTTGTCTATGGGTATATGTCTCCATCTATTGTTTGCCTTCTATCATCGCATCAACTTCATTCTATGCGATAGCTTGTCCAGTGGCGGCATTCGTTACAGTCAAAAAGTAAATCTTCCTCATCAACTTCTCTTCCGCTTTACTTCCACCCTGGACACAGCCTCCCATGTTGCCCTCAAACTTCTCCTGCAATCTGTCTCTCTTGTCCTCGATTCTGCCCAGCTTGTCCTCGTCGCCCCTCCTGCGAGCCATCTTCTCCTCTCGCTCGAGGTGGCGCATCTTCTGGTCGTATTCCCTCTCCGCCTTCTTGCCGTCCTTTTTCCAGTCTTTTTCATGCTTGGCCCTATCCTTGGAAAGCTTCTCTTCTTCCTTTTTGCGCTGCCGCTCGCTGGCGAATGCGTGCATCTTGCCGAGCAGATTCGCGGACTGCTCCACAGCAGGGAGGTCGACCACTTCCAGCCTCTCGAGCCACGGCTCCAATGCGCGGATGCGCCTGTGCTGCGCTGGCATGTTGGGGTTGTCCACGCCGTTTGCGATACTTTTCAGGATGGGGACGTTCTTGTCCACTTTCCCATCGGCCCCGAGAATTGGCATCTTGGCCATCACGGCCAAGGCGTCCAGCTTCGCAATTTGCACATTTAGTCCCTTGGGTGCAAAGATCTCTTTATTTGCCTGTCGCAAAGTCATCTCCACTCGGCCCTTGGACACGGCAACGGTGCCAATCATGGCCGTTCCATTGAGGGCGCCGCCCACAATCTGGGTAGTGTGAAGAGGAACCATGCTTACAATGTTGCCCGCGAGACCCAATACCTGGAGGGGAGGGGAGGCAACGGCAGCACGGTTCAGCCCATCTAGAAACTGCAAGAATGTGTCGCGCGAGATGTCAAAGTGTGAGAGGACAGGGGGGTATGCCCGCAAGAACGGTGAACCAAGTGAGGCTTGTGTTGCGGGAATAGCCACGGGCTTGGCAAGTTTGCCAGTGAACGGAGGAGACGGAGCACGCCCTGGCAAGCTACTAGAGCTGCCCGGGGGACTTGATCGGCTGGGGGAAGGTCTCCCTGCAAGGTACTGCGATCGGCCGGAATGAGGTCGGACGCATTCGTCGTAATTAGGGGGAGGAATCTCCGTATAAGAGGATGCTGGGCTGGGAGTTCCGTAGGCTTGTGCAGCGTGGGATTCTAAGTACTCGGAATAAACGGTGCTGTGCTGATATGGCTGCTGGCGGTACATTGCTGGCGTCCGAGGGTACCGTTGACCGGCAGGAACAACTAAACTACTGTGCATTTCATCCTTGTTGGAGCGATGCACTAAGTAGGAGTTCATCTGATAGTGAGCGCTATTATGCCCTGGTTGACGGCCCAGGCCATTATGCTGCGGGTAAGATGGCTCAGGTGGCATCTCGAGGCTAGCAGGGTGCTGTAGATAGGAGTACGCCGGGTAGCCCATGACTTAGAATTAGTCAAAATTGTCAATATAGCGTCGTAAAACGTTTAAAATAAGAAGCAATAAGTATGGAGTTTCCAATGCAGATGATCCTTGAAGAGGAGGCGAGTAAATTATTCTGAAGACGGCGCTTTGGAGGATGGGACCAATCAGCCAGGCAAGCAGTCGAGGGGATCATCTTGCTTTATATCCAGAACGAAGCTACAACTCAGTGTAGATCTAAAATTGAATCACGCAGGCATCAATCCGATCTGCATAAATTTCGATATCGGAGTTCGGCATGCTCAGGGCTGTAAAACAGCCATTTGCGAGATTCTCGCGTTCACCGTCCCAAAAGCGTTCAATGAGGAAGCCCTTTTTCATCTGTCTGACCCGCAGCAGATCCCCGCTTTGCTCAAAAGGCTCTAGCTCGCAGGACCGCACCCTTTTCGGAATACCAGTGCGAGAGGAACAGACTCAAATACTCCCTAATTATCTCCAGCCCGGCTTTCAATCTGCCAATCACGACCATTGCCACGCTGAGTTCACTGCAAGGCTCTCCGTGTAATACTCATCGAACGCTCCGACGTCAGCCCGGCTGTGGGATCTCGTACTGTCGAACCCCACATGGACACGGCCAACAAACCGCTTGAATTTGTGCCAACTTGATCCTAAGCCCACATGTCAACTGGCGAAGTTTACGAAGCATCTCGCGCCAGCTGTCCCAACTTGGAAAGTCCCTCAGTCATCTTCAATTGTGCTCCATGCAGCGCAGAACACCACAGCGCATGGTGTCTGGTCCCCAGCTCGGCCAAAGGCATATTCGACACTAACATATTCCTGGCATGACGGGTGCTCGGCAGTGGGGTCATAACCCAAAGACAAAGGGACCAGAGGTACGAGCCTCTCGGAGCAAAGGCTGTTGGACGTGCAGACGTCGCAAGGTCAAGTGTGGTGAGTTGTTGGCCTTAGCTTTGCCCTAGTTGTTAGTTATCGCATAAACATAATAGCCACTGGACTGTATCCCCTCGGAAATGATCGACTGATGTGTTTCCTTTCCTGCTTTTCTTTTATCAGACGAGCGCCGTCCAAATTGTGAGCGGTGTGAAAGGGGCCGCCACGAGTGCTTGGGCTATGACAAGCCTCTGATCTTTGTACATCAAGTGCCAGCTGCACCAAGCCCAACATCCAGTTCAATCGCTACCTCTACCTCTGTCTCTACCTCAATTTCAGCAAAACAGCACAACAGCCGTAGGGATGGGCTGGCACATCGAGGTGGACATCCCGCGGAGGCCAACATGGACAGCTCTCCGACGTCATTCGCCGGCATCCCAAGCGATGTCGGCTATTCCGGCGCAAGCCTAGATCTCAGCGGTTTTCAGGACGATATTGTCATCTCATACCTCCTTTCCAAGTTCAGCATAGGCTTCGGAGATCGCATACCCAATGGCGCCGATGCGCCAACCATGGCAGTGGTTCTGACGGGCGGGATGGGCAAATCGAGCGCGTATCTCTCTGGCCTGAGCCTGGCACAGGCATTCTTTGGCCGGGTTCATAACGACGACGAGATGTCACGGCAGTCGGTGCAGTTGTATGGCAGGGCCTTGACGAACCTCCGTAGGGATTTGCAACTTGCAGATCAGGAAGAGGCGCGGCCCAGGGCCTATATGAATCTCTGGACGTCGCTGTTTCTCGGGCTCTATGAGATGGTATCATCTGCTGGGTCTTCGAAGTGGCTGCAGCATAGTATGGGTGTGTCGGCTTTGGTAGGCTCTGCGGAGTGCACATTTGCCATTTGTATTTGTTCGAGCCGCCGTCAGTCGCTAATACAGAGGCAGACACAACTGGCAGGACCAGAAGCGTTTCAAAGCCAAGCAGCCAATGCGATGCTCGAGAGTTATAGATCATTCATTGTGAGTATCCCCCCATGAACAAAATCGGCTCAGAAATGACAACTAACGCGAAGGTTATTCAGGCTGTCGGACACCTAGTCCAAAGAAAGCACTGCTTCCTCGCACAACCCGAATGGAAAACGATTCCCTGGGCTGGCAAAGGCCCGCCGAAAACATTGACGTCCCTGATTTGCGACGTTCTCTGCGACATTCCGGGGCTCATGCAAGACGTCGACGCGATGCTTGAGTCCCACAAGCTTGGCCACGACATATCGGCAGACAAGGTTATTCTTCAGGAAACAGTCATCAACAGCATAGACCAGCTCTCATGGCTCCGATGGCAATGGGAAGCTGCATATCCGTATGCATGTGCCGAGCGACCTACAACCACGGATTCGTGCGTGACCGTCGATGAATACGGACACCCCTTGTTCGAAACACATTTTGAGTTTGACAGTCTCGATAGAGCGATTGATGTGCTGAATTACAACTCTATCCGGCTGATGCTCTACACACTAGGCGACAGCGCTTGCATCACCGATCTGCAGCTCACGTCCAGTTCCGAGTATCTTCTTCGGGAAGGGCCCGGGTCGAATCCACTGGTGCTGCCGGGCCAAGGCGATAGAATAGGGCATGCTCTTGAGATATGCCGCTCGGCTGAGTACATGATGCAGGAGAGCCGAGACAGCCAGGGGCTGCTGATTCTGCTCTTCCCGCTGCGAGTTGCATTCACGCACCTGCAGAAGATGCCCAAAATTTCGACATGGATTCAACGGGTGTTGGGCATGTCCGGCTCGAAAGGATTCAAGTTGGGCGAGCATATTTTGAATCTGCAGTCGCAATCAAAGCCACCGATGAAAGTGAACGCGGTGAAATAAAGGCGCTCGGGGCTGGTATTGAATACATCATAGCGAGATGTAAGCATGCCATCTAATGCGTAAACTTAATTCATAATACCTACCTCGATACAAACCTCTCACAGTACGTTTCTGGTCTCCTTAACGTCGCACCACCGACACCTCGTGGTTCCCTATGACTAGTAGTCTCCATAAACCCTTCTGGTAACAATTTCCGTTCATCCTTTCGCGCGCGCCAGGAATGGTCTTTCCCCAGCGCACCATCCCAATTCCATGCCCAACACCTAAAATGCAATTACGGTATCGTGTACTCCGTACTGGTGCACAAATACTCACTCGCCTTGGACCGGCCAATCGCCGACAGTGGCACCGGTCGTAAGCGGGCGATAAGCCACCGAGGCCCACTTTGGTCTTTTTCCAGCTTCAACTCACCTACTAATTCATCGAGCAGTACGCCGGAGTTAATAGACAGACTTCCTACCCTCGGAACGGGCTGTAAATACGAAGCTCCTAGGGGCAGATAGATAGTTGCCCCGGCTTACTTAAATGCTGCATCTCCATCTAAACACCGACAGAGACCGATTCCGATACACCGTACATTTCGACACCACCCGCATCATCATCATCTGTGAGGAGAAGAAACCTGAGAGAGAGCCCATGGGTGGTTCACTTGATTCATTTGAGTTTGCAAACGCACACCTCATCCTACCGCCTGCTTTCGAAGCTCCATGTCGAACCAGCGCCGTCGATCATGCGAGCGCTGCCGAAACTTAAAGGTCCGGTGTGATCGCAGCACTCCGTCGTGCTCACGATGCGTCGGAGCCAAATCAGATTGCTCGCTAGGCCAACAACAACCAACAACATCGACATTGACGATAACTTCGCCTCTTCCACGGGCATGTACACCTTCAGACAGTTCATCCTCGCCAGACTTCTACTTGTCTATACCGTTGAGCCCGGCTGTTCTCGATACTCTGTCCCCGGACGAGTGTGAGACTCGTCGCCATGAGTGTGAGGTGGCGCCAGGATCTACACTGAACGGTGGTGATGTCAAGATTAAGCGTAAAAGACGCCGTGCATGTCTCTCTTGTACGCGCTGTCACAGACTCAAAGTCAAGTGTGACAAGAAGGAACCATGTGGGCGGTGTCGTCTGTCCGGCTGGGGAAAGCAATGTGAATACACGCACAGAATCGAGAGCGATGAGACCTTGACGTCAGCATCCGCATCCGCATCCGCATCAGCATCTGTATCCGATTCCGTGCCATCGCCGTATGCGCTAATACAAGAAGACCCCCAGGTTGCGTTGGAGACGTGGCATTCGCGACATAGAGGCTTGAGTCACTGGAAGAACCTATTGTCCAAGGTATATGCACGGCACATTTCAACATGGAAAAGCTTGCATTTAACTCATTTGTGACCTGGTCAACTAACACCCTCAGCTCGGCAGCAACTTCACTCATCCACTGGCTTTTGTCCCGTCGCTCGCCACCGAGGAAGTCATCCGCCGCAAGCACAGCACCGCCGCGGGCCTCATCCTCCCAGACAACTTCCCATTCAATAGTCCGCGCGCCGTCCCCTTCATCTCCCTCGAAAAAGTGCACAGCCTCCTCGAGAGCCATCGGGCCGAGTGCCCTGATTTTGTAGACGCCTATCTTGACTTATACCAAGCTGTATACCCCATCATCGACAGCCACCAGTTCCAGGAGCGTATCGGTGCTTACTGGGACGATCCGACATCTGCGGATGCAGCATGGCTGAGTCAGTTTCTGATGGTCCTCGCTCTGGGTCAAATTGCCACGACGAAGGAGATCATACCAACAGTACAACTATGCATGGCGGCTGAGGCATGCCTCGGTATGACTCCTTTCATGTTGCGGCCGAGTATCGCGACAATGAGGACGCTATGCCTCATGATTTTGGCAAAGTTGACAGCCAACGGGACGTGTTGGTCCTTTGATGCCTGTTGGAATCTGTTGGGGTTTATAGTCCGGCTGGCCATCTGCTTGGGATTTCATCGCAGCGAACCACCGGCTCATTCGTCGCCGGTTGTATATAAAGACTGGGAAGCCGGTCAGGTTATCTGGTCCGTGATACTCCATTTCAACATTCAGGTGTCAATGACTGCCGGCATGCCGTCATGCATATCAGCAGACGATGTGGCTTCGTCGCGAGACAGTCTGCCATGGAATTGCACAGTCTTGGGCACCGCAGCGGTGGCCTGGCGCACCGTCATCCACATATCTTGCCCGACCATCATACGCATTATCTCGAGAGTGAACTCGGACCCCGAGCGACCCTCGTACGAAGAAATCCTCGACTACAGCTCCCAGATCCGGCAGCTGATGGGTGTACTGGACAGGATCCAAGGCCCTCGCACGCTCCGCATCACACTGGACATTTTTTTCCGCAGAGTTCTTCTCGTCTTGCACCGACGCCATGCGTTGGAAGCGGATGCGCCAACCAAATACCCCGTTTCGTACTGGGCGTCCCTCGAGTGCAGCCTGGCCCTTCTCGTCCACCAGCGCGACCTGTGCGACAGCGAGGACGTCCCAAAGAGAAACGACTTGCTATTCCGGCTGTACATGCTTGACGTGTTTGCCGCGGCGGTGACGGCCACGATCCATCTTTTGAGGAAGGATGCGCCCCTAGCGGCGGGGTTTGCTATTCCGCCGAGGCAGACGATTCTGGAAACATTGCAGGCGTGTACGGAGTTGTGGGCAAAGGAAACCATGGAGAGTCCGTGTTTTCGTATTGGGCATTTGCTTTTAAAAGAGATTGTGAATGCCCTGGCTGAAGGGCGGCAGCGTTGAACACGGGGCATGTGATACTAGTACGGGAGACAGATTTTATTTCCGGGACTTCATAGATACATATACACACATACACATATTAGCCACATGTACTTTGCTTACTGAGCTGTATGTGTATACGCATACATGCCATCCATGCCATTCAGAACGTTACCTTTATCAACAAAGCATCAAACGCTAAATCGTCGCCCGTGTTCCCACGTCGTCTGCAATATAGCACGAAACCAACGTATCATCACGATCAATTCGCGTCAAGGCCAAGCATTGCTTTAATCCCATTCCGAAGTCAAAGGTCAACCTTCCGGAGAGAAGTTTATTCCGGTCGCAACTAGGCATAAAACACACACTTTAAAGCAGGCGACTGCCAGAGCCGACTTTGCATCCGTTTCCAACTTCTACCAGCAGCACCAGCAGCAGACCAGGATGCTGGGAGGAAGCGCGGTTGTGACTGACAGATCATGCTGGAAGTGCCATCTTTCGTTACCCAGAACCCGCTAGTTACAATGTTTCTTTGTGGATAGCATGGTCCGGGAAGCCCATCATCGAGACGAAAATCTGCGCGCTTTCCAGTAGTCGCTTCCGACCGAGTCCTCGACAGTCCCGTGTCCAAAATGCCGTGTAGGCGTCTTCAAAGTCCAGCGGGGCGATGGCTTTCCACACTTTGAGGACCTCGTCGGGTGAGAGCGGGATCTAGTTACGACGTAGTCACTCTGGGTCAGCAGCGTGTCACACACAGCAAACATCAACTTTTGTCAAGCCACCCCGAGTCTCTCCTTCTCACGCGCCCAACCACGCCCAAAGGCCTCCAACAACACCCTACTGCACCAGGACACCATGCAGCACTCACCATATTCGGATAGGACCACATGAAGGTGAAACTAATCTTGCCCGGCAGTCGGTTATCCGGGTGGTTCCCGCTCGGCACAACAGTCACCGTGTCCCCCACGAACAGCTTCTTCTCAGGCTTCCACAGTAGCACGGAGCTTCCGGGAAAATGGCCCCCTGCTTTGACGGCCTGGAACTCGCCATCTAGCAGGTCGATGCTTTGCTCTTTCCATAATTTAATGTGTTCGGTCTTGCGGCCGAGCCATCCCTCATCCTCGGCGGAGAGGTACACGGGGCAATCAAACGCCTTGCCCCATTCACAAGTTGTTGAGAAGTAGTGCGGGTGAGATACAACAATTGCCTTTATGCCTCCGAGATCGTTGATGCGCCTGATTGTGTCGTCGTCGATGTATGAGATGCAGTCCCAGAGGACGTTTCCCTTGGGGCTGCACAGCAAGATGGCTCGTTGGCCGATGGCGACTTGCGGCTGGGTGAGGATGCTGATCACGCCGGTGTGATACGCGTCCATGCGGAACTCATTGGTGAACCGCTTGGACAGCTGCATTTCCCGGAGGGACGTCCAGGTCTGTCTGGATTCGGTGCAAGCGTGTCAATCAATCAATTTCTAGGTGTTAGGGGCGCGTTTATTCTATATCACGGTGCTCTACGGAGTACAGGGTCAAGGTGGCATGTATTTTATTTACTCACCCCTCTGGAGGAACAAACTGTCGAGGGTCATCGCATATCTTGCAGCTCCGCATTGACCGGCTGTCGTATTGGACGCCACACGCGTTGCAAATTATCAAGTCCATAGTCGGCAGCTAGTAACTTGTAATGGATAATTGGTGTACGGAGTAATGCCGCAGGATGCAGTATTCTCTGACAGCGAACTGTGTCAAAAAATGTTCAAGAACCATCCAGCTTTAAAGTCATTTTCTTGGGCAGACATGAGCCCCGCCGGGAGATTATCGGTGCTTATACAGAGTCATCATGAAGACGCCATCGCTTTGAGGGGAAATGGCTAGTTTGGCCAACTGCGTGATGCTTCTCTCGGGAATAAAACATTATTGCCGCGCGAAGCAACGATGCCCGAAGTGCCGATCGCTCCGTCCAGCTTCCCCAGCCAAGAACGGAATCAACCAGTTAATATGGAGCCACATACTTGCGTACCTTCAACTCGTTATCCCAGCAAAATGCACGGAGCACAGGCCAAGTATGCATTTATAACCCCATGGATCGTGAATTCCAAAGCGTCTTTCCAGGGTGGGACTCTCAATACATCCTTGGCTTATAACGGGTTCTACACACGCACGTTGTGTGCCTTCCGGAGGGAACACCAAAATCACATATCTCCCAGCAGGTGTTCAAGTGCCGCCGCTCTCATAGTTACTCTAATGCGCTGGAAGGGTCATCGGGCCCGCTAATACAGTGACGTCCAACTACCGCATCACTCAACACGCAAAGGGATGTACTATCCCAATCACAGAGCCGTCCCACCCGCCACTATCAAATCCTCGACAAGTGCACGCCGTATTCCCAACAATCAAAACACCGAACCCGCTGCATTCCTGCCTGCAGCAATATAGCCCACGCATCGCCACATCATCTCGCAGATAGGTACCCCCATGCCGGATGCAGGAGCTGGGGCTCAGCCGTCAACCCCCCGCGGTATAAGTATAAGCCAACAGCGGCAATTGACTCGCCTCCGTCCAAACCGTCGTATACTTCACGGGAACGCCTGCTCCGTACAAGCTCCCTCACAGGCTAATTGCAAACAGAATGGGCAAGCTGTCCAAAATCGAATACTTTCGCGTGCCCCCTCGATGGCTGTTCGTCAAAATCACAGACGATGCAGGCAATACCGGATGGGGGGAAGCCACGCTCGAGGGGCACACGCAGTCCGTGGAGGGCTGTCTAGACGCCTGGATTGACCAGTATACAGGACTGGAGGCAGAGTAGGTGTTCTGGCTTTCCGCAATGACCTGGTCTTTTGAAGCTCGTTTAGAGTCGTGATAGCTGACAGAGCTCACGTCCGCATGAAGTGAAATCGAGCAGATCTGGCAAATGTCCTGGCGCAAGTCCTTTTACAGATCCGGGCCGGTCTTCATGAGCGCTTTATCCGGCTTGGATATCGCGCTCTGGGATCTTAAAGGTAAGTGCAGCATGGAAGGGAAAGTTCAGCTCGTTTCTTTTGTATTTGTCTTCTCTGGCTCCATTCTCCATTCGACTCGTCATGCAATTTGTCCGCTGATAATGCAGCCCGCAAACTCAATGTCCCTATCTACGAACTCCTAGGCGGCAAACTACGCTCCAAACTCAAAGTATACGCTTGGATAGGTGGCGACCGACCTTCAGACATAGAACAGGCCGCGTACGTATCCTCCCCAGGGAAAACAAATTCCACAATGCAGCTGTTACTAAGAGCCAAGACCAGGCTTGCCCGCAAAGCCCAAGGCTTCACAGCCGTTAAAATGAATGCCACTGAAGACCTAGCCTGGCTCGACGTCCCCTCCGCCCTCGATACATGCGTTTCCCGCGTCCAGGCCGTCAAGGCCCTCAACCTAGACGTAGGGATTGACTTCCACGGCCGTCTTCACCGTCCCATGGCGAAGCAACTAGCCGCAAGGCTTGAGGTCCACAGACCGCTATTTATTGAAGAGCCCCTTTTGTCAGAGCATGTCGAGGCAATCAAGGCGCTCTCCGCACAAACCACCATCCCCATTGCCCTGGGCGAGCGCCTCCATAGCCGATGGGACTTGAAACCCTTTCTGGAAGCATCTTGTATTGACATCCTGCAGCCGGACATCTGTCACATCGGCGGTATTAGTGAACTTAAGCGCATGGCCAGCATGGCGGAAGCGTATGATGTGCCTATCGCACCGCACTGTCCTCTGGGGCCGATTGCTTTGGCGGCTAGCCTTCAGGTTGCTGCTGCGACGGCGAATTTTGCGATTCAGGAAATGAGTTTGGGGATACATTACAACGTAGGTGGCTATGATTTGCTGAGCTACATCAAGAACCCGGAGATTTGGGATGTCAAGGATGGGTATGTGGAGTTGATGAGAGGGCCGGGGCTGGGTATTGATGTCAACGAAGACTTGGTGAGAGAGGCTAGTGTAGGTGCAGAGGCTTGGGTTAGTCCTGGGTTTGTTGGGCCTGGAGAGGAACTTAGAGAGTGGTGACGGTTTCTTAGGCAAAATCTGGCATCTCTCACTCGTTAGCGTTGCACCACCGTAACCTTCTCTTGATGAGCGTGTGGTTGTAGGATTTAAAAAATATCTTTCATCTGATAATGAAGCATGGACCATGTCATTGACTCTTCATTCCGTACGCTGTCACTACGTCACTACACTCAAAAAAGGTCTTTGGTGGTTCATTGGACATCAATCAGTCTAGGAATCATATCAACATGAGGGAGTAAAACAAGGCTGCCACCTTGCATCCCCGATCAGATGCTTCAGTCGAAACAAACGCAACGCAGATGAGTTCGCTTTAGACAAAATGTATTGTTTATTTTCATATGTCTTCAACAAACATAACAAAAAAGAAATCAAAAGAAATTCGCTTCCGCTTAATTGATCGGCGCGCACGAGAAGACACCTCTCGTCTTACCCTCGTTGAATTGACGAATCTAGTAGACAATAATTAGTAAAATCCTTACATGAAGCGGTTTCCCCTTCATCAGGGCAGTTATAATCACTCACAATGTCGTCAATGCTAGAATATGTACCGCAAACCAAAACCACAATGCCTAGGAGGAAGCAGAAGGCGTTCATAATTGCACGCGGCAGATTCTCCTTGGAGTACCACTTGCCCTTGCACAAGAGCTTGAACCACATCCAAGCGGGCAAGTAGAAAGTGAAGCCCGAGATAAATAGGGATGAAGAAATCGACAGAAGATCGTTGAAGAAGGGAATGACCTCAGCAATGATGAATGCAGCAACAGTGATGGTGGAAATAACCGCAAGCCAAGTTGCCCAACCCTTGGGGGTGTTGATGAATCGAGTGACGGAATCTTTGTAAATTCTGCCGTGGATGTATCGTCCGATGACAGTGGTATTGATCGATCCAGAAATGAAAATGACCGGCAAGGCAACTCCGAAGGCAATCTTAGAAAGGGTGGTGCCAGCCGAGAGCAGAGCGGGCGACTTAACGTCAACGCCAACAAAGGAGTAGACAAGAGCGCCAGTGACGGTGTAAATAAAAATCTCAATAAGGCCGAGGGACCAAATGGACTTTACATAATCCGTAGGGGTGTGCATCTCATCCATGAAAGAAAACTGGCACATGGAGAAGCTATAAGCAAAGCAGATGTTGGTGATTGCAATGAATGCTTCGGCAAACGTAAGGTTCTCCTTGGGCCAAGCCGACCAATTGACCGCTGACAATCCGCCCTCGGCTCTTCCGGCAACGACTCCAGTTCCAATAATAGTGATGCCGATCGCGAGGAGAATAGAGACGAAGTCGACATAGCCTAAGATGGCAACCTCTGCAAATGACGGAGGAATGGCGAGGATGAGAAGGAGGATAGCCGAGACAACGCCAAAAACGACTGAGCATGTTCCGTTTTCAGTAATATTGAGAAAGGCAATGGTACCGGTCAAGCAGTGTGATCCCACGAGGAAGGTCAGTTGAAGCACAAACATGGCACCAACCACCTCGTATCCAACCCGGCCCAACAAAAGACGACCGGCGTCAGCATAGTGGGCGACTTCAGGGAAAGCAATCTTGACTTTTCCGACGATATCACTCGTGTAAATAGCGATGAGACCGAGACCAACACAGCAGATGACACCAGCAACCATTCCGAGGGCAGCAAATGCCGCAGGCAGACTCAATGCACCCAGAGCAATAGCCTCGACAATGAGAACGATGGTGAGACGCTTCCACCCCAAGCGGTTGAAGTGAGCATTGCCCTCAGCAGTCTTTTGCTTTTCCAGATCGGTTCGTCGCTCCTCAAAGTCTGTAACCTCTCCTTCTATGGGAGCGCCGAGGACATTATCTTGAGCACCAAGGTCAGAAGAGGATGAATCCTTCTCCTTTTGGGCCTTTTCGGTGAATGCGTGGTCACGAGAAACAGTTCCCGCCATTTTGATGAGCCAACTTCAACGATGCTGCGAATGGTGTATATAAGTATGAACGTAGACGGGGGGCCCGCAACAAGGCTGAATGAGATTTCCCAAGACAAGCTTGACCCAGGCCAAGACTAAAACGAAAGATGACCCAGTGCCTATGTTATGATCTGGTATGGTTTGGAGGGAAGCAAGGAGGGAATATTGGTCGCCTTGGGAGGGGAGCAAGCTGGTGATAGGAGAAGAGAGAAGAAGATGGCAAGGTGTGTGTAGTAGGTGTGGGCAACCGCGAAGGTTAAAAAGAAATGCAACAGCCGGAGAGTTCGAGTCACAACGACCAAGGTATCAGGCTCGGTGCGTATCAATACTAGTAAGTTAATGGCGCGGAGGTGGAGGAAGCTGGCCCTGCATCTGTCGAGTCTAGCTCGATATGTAGGCTGGTGCAAAGTACTCCGCACAGGATGAAAGATACACGACGACAAGGACAAGGGTTTTGAGGCTTTGAGCTTGGGGTTCGGGGCAAAGCCAGAATAAGAAATGACAAGGAAGGGGGAATGGGAGAAAGAGAAAGAGCAGGGGAAAAGGCAGATAAGATGTGCAGCGCCATACTAGTCGGGCTCAGACAGACTAGTATGGAGAAAGTTTGACTTGGTCGAGGTTTCTTACTTTCGCCGGACCCGGACATTCAACCTCGACACCGTCACACCACAAGACGACTAGTGGCCACCCACCTCAGCAGCATGTGAGGAAATAGCATATATACTACGGGGTTTACTAGTTATACAATACGTGAAAGCATTAGGAAAAGCCCTAAATGGAAGAGTGGTGGTGGGTCGCAGCTGGCCAGGAAACGGGGCGCATCGCAAAGAATGAAAATGGCCCCGTCGTAGATAGCCCGGTGAGTGGGCTGCGACCGCACAAGAGGGTGCGATTTCGAGACCCTGACACGGTCGACGGTCAGGCATGACCGCTATAACAAGCGAAAGGCGAGTTAAAACAGCAGCAGAAATGCGAGCTGCTGATAAGGGCCTCGAAATCATCCTATTGTTGCTGATAACGTAGCCCTTGGGCGGCAACCACGCATGAAGAGCAGACCTTGGTGCTGCAGTTGATGAATCTTGAATGGAGCTTCACCACCGCGCGACCAAAGCTAATACAACCTACACCCAGTACCCCAGATGTCCACTGGCGGCTCCCCGCAAACGTTGTTTCCCTTTTACCTCTGGTCCGGGTTCGATTGAAGGGAATTGCATTGGAAATCACAAACCAGCGTGCCAGCAACATGCCGGTGTTGGCCTAGCTTGGGTTGGGGCTCTGCCTGCTGGTTCATTACCACATGGCGTCTCTTGTTTTTGGGGTAGCCCTCAAATGGACGAAAGACGAATTTTGTGAGGGTAATACGGTGGAGTCGTTTTGCATTCGACAAAGCCCATATATCAGCCATCCATCCCTGCGTGGCTGGCCCCTTGGTTTCCTTCGCTCTGCGCACGCGTCATGGGCAGAAGCAACAATGGAAAACCCTGGCCCCGGTGACCTCCGTGAGTGTCCGCCCGGTGTCCATAATGGAACCCACGAGGAGAAGAAAATTCTGGATCTGTTGATGAACTTACAACGAAGTTACATGGTGGTCAGGCTATCAGGTGGAGCGTCGATTGAGTCAGTTTCGATGTGTCAAAAGCCCAGGTTGGCCCGCAGCCAAATCCCGCCTCCGAGGTTCCGTGCAATAGTTATGGTATTGTAACGTAATAGGCGTTTGAAGAGAGAAACCCCGTGGTTGCCGCCACTACTGGTAAAGTCGCCCCTCGCACCCCGTAGCAGCAAGCAGTTCCTGGGGTAGCATTGTAGCGTAGCGACGAGGCCCTCAATTCTGGTTCCCTTGGGGCGATTGCCATGCTGTTAGGATTGGAGCCTACGTGACGAGGCCCCCAGCAGGTGCTCCGTGCAAATATGATGTATTTCATATCCCTCATTCCCCCATCCCTCATCTCCCATCTCCCATCCCCAAGACTAGCGAAGGGGGGTCTCAACTGTCGTTGACTGTCTGCGACGCCGCGCCGTGCCCCAAAACTGGACGTGGTCTGTCGGCTGCCGGATATGGGAATGACGTCGGGTATTGGCACTGTGGCTTGTTACCAAGTAGGAAATTTTTTTCTCCCCCGCCCAGTCGGCCGTGTGTTAGTTATGCGCCGTGCAAATCGGCAGAGATTGCCGTCGATGAGCCGCAAGCCGCAGGCACACCAGCTGCCACCACCTTTTGGCGTCCAGAGTCTGCAGAAAGGTCCTGTCGGGCGACCCGGTGTGGCTGCATTCTTGGCTGCACCATGCCATGGGTCCCCCAACTCCCGTCTGTTGCTGCACTGTAAACAGCGCGTTACGCGGCGTCCGCACCATGCCAGCCAAGCCTTCGAGCTGGGGGACGGCCACACTAAGGCGCCCAAAGCAGGCAACGCCAGAGAAAAGCAGGCCTCAATGCTCCGACGCCTCGGCGATTCATTTGAGGGTGGGCCCAGGACCTGCCCTACTTGCCTTGCTCGCCAAGTTTCCCGCTTGCATCTGTCATACTTGCCTGGAGCTCGTTAGCTGCACGTCGTTCATTTGCTGAAATGTGAAATGCCAGGGGCAGCTAGGACTGGGCCCGAGCCGAGTCTCCAACCGACTGTCCGGCCTCTCATTGGAGCTGTTGGCTCGCAGGTGCCTGTCGTCACGGTAATTCTATGCGTGAGATTCGACAACGGACGTGGCGTGCAGCATTGTCGTAACAATCCGGAAGCTACTCCGTACACAGTACAGACGAAGCGTCGTTTGACGATGCAGCGCGGTCCGTTACCTAGTACAGTTTGTCAAAGTCCCATTTACTCACACACACCTCCGGCCTAGGCGTCGACGGCTCGTCGTCAAGTGTCAGCACGCAAAGGCCCAGCTGCCAGCTCTGCCAGATCCTGCCAAATGCTGCCAAATGCTGCCAAGTGCCGCCAACTACCCGCCAACTACCCGCGCCCGGATTGGCTTCTTACGTACGAAGCAGTACTCCGTACCGAGTAACTACATACGAGCTCTTTCCCCGTGTTTGGATATAATCTACTCTTCGGTGATGTCACGATATCCAAGCAGCGTCGCACTCATCCGAGGCAATGCTCCGCGCATTGTTGTGCTCTTTGCAGCCATAATCGCTCACCGTCGCCTTGCAATCTCAATCTTATCTGCAAATATCGTGCGTGGAGACATAATTTATACAGAACATGCATGACTTGTATTTGTAATGCAACTATTCCAGATGTCCGTATTTATGTGCCCCATGCAGTGATTCCCACTCACACTTCTTCAGTCCCCGTCTCCCACGTCATACGGTAAGCACATATCAAGCGTTCAGGTGCCGTTACAAGAATACATTGTGCGTTCTCTCATGATACAATACATGCCACATCACATTGTATTTCACCACAGCGGTACCAAATACTCGCCGCGCCGGCATTCCTGCCGTCACCAAAGCGACGCCTCCCGTGTCTAGGAATCAATAACATTGTTGCTTGCGTGCGAGCCGGGGATCTGATTCGGCGCTTACTTTCCCAGCCATTCTTACTATTCATTCCACCCTTCTGCTATCGGCCCAATCCCCCATTAACCCCTAAAATATACTCTGTAACTGCTCCGTACTTTTATCCCTTTTCCTCTCGTCCGTCCGAGACCTGTCCCCATCAAGCCCACTCCAAGTCCACATCGAACCCACCCACACCTCGTCCACGACTTGAATTTTTCATGCCCCCGTCGCCGCCTGCAGCCGCCTGTCCCTGTTTGGTTACCGTCTTCGTAAATGCCGGCCATTTTTCTTGGGCTCCGTGGGGCCTTTCAGGGGCCACTTAATATCGGATCATGGAAGGCTTCTGGAAAAATCAAAACTTGCCAGACTTGGTTGTAGCAGCCAAACACAACAGCGAATGGAACAAGGATCGCGTCGCCTCGTTCTATTCGCTCCATCTGTGGCGGAGGGGTTTCGACTAAGTAGCCAATCCCAATTCCAGTACGGAGTAGTAGTCCTACCAGCCTCTTCGACTCTACTGCATCGTCATATGCCCTGCATCTGTGCCTGGTTTCGTTCACCGGCAGAACCAACGCTGTATTTAGCTGGGCCAACGGACGATCCCCGCGCGAAAGTTGAGGTCAGAGCCCAGTCAAGTCAGTGTTCTGATGTCTGCTGATGCGGCTTTTTTGTTCCTCTCCCTGCTCATAGACTAATTCTTGGAGGTATATTGTGTGGCGATCATGCTAAGCCTTTTGCCTCTCTGCACTCTTTCCCAAGTGCCCCAAAGTCGTTAAACAGAGACATTTTACGCAGTTTAAAGACTCAATGACGATGCGTGTGCAGCAGCGTGCAAGGTCCGTCACAATTTTGCCAGAGTTTTCTGCAGCATGCCCGCATCGTTCTGCCAATGAAGCGGCAAGCTAGCCACCGGTTAGAGCAATCACGACGGCGTGTTTAAGATCGGCAAACTAGCACTCGCATCCCACACTCACGTTACGTGTCATTCATCCTTCGGCCACGGCGCTGCCGAGTTTTCCGCTTTTTCCTGATCGTCACTTCAATGATGATGAGAGTCCCGAAATAAGAATACGTCTTAATACTATCAATGGACGTGTGTTGTCGGTCGGCCATGCACTTTTCTAAGCCTATCCGATTCCTAGTCCGTTTTACGTACTTTTATTCATTGAGCTCCACAGTGAATGGGGATGTAATTCAGCCATTGATTCCGGCTGAAGAGCTGGTCCACTAAAGAGGCTTGCTCTTTGTCATTCATTCCTCCTCGATGGTTGCCCAGTAGAGACCCCAAACAAGGACCCCATGGGGATGCGACGAGAACGGTCTCCCTCTCCGCGTCCAGAACACGAGGAACACCATCTTCGACTTCGTTTTCTCCATATTTATCGGGAAATGTCTAGTTTGAGTATTTTTGATGAGTTTCATTAAGCTTCAAGGGGTTGCCAGTTCCCCAACAAAATAATCGGGAGCAAATAGAGGGTGGAGATGTCAATGCAACACAACACAGCGGGAAACACACACCCACGAATCGTCATATGCTGATTGCTTGCTCCATGAACTTTGACGGTCTTCAGCGTAGTAGCATTAGCACCCACTGTGTATCTTGACACGACAGCCGATGGAGAATATGAGTGATTTACCTCCTGGATGATTGACTTTGTTTTGCGAGGTGGTTGCGGCTTGTACCCCATAAATCCCGGTTCGCGCTTAGTCTCGGCTAATATCTCGACGGCAATGTTCCGCTGCCATATGGAGTCGATAGGGAGGCTTTGGCGGTTTGTACAACGGGACCTGTCATCATGGATCTGAACTAGAAGCGGGAGTAAAGCTGGAGCAAAAATCTGGAGTGAAAATCCGGAGAAGAAGAGATAGAGTAGAAGCTTCCCCACGATCTGTGGAGGAGACTTCACGGCAATTGCGAGATGTTGCTTAGCTGGCCAGTTTTGACTGTGATGGATGAAGTACCGAGTCCTATACCGTTGGCTGGAAACAGGATTAATGAAGTGAGGCCTTCAGATAACGAAGCTTGGGGTTTCAGCAAATGAGCAAGTAGTAAATTACAAAGAGTATGAATTCTGAGGACAGTGACATGTGTAATTTTTTGAGGATTGAGCGTGACCAATTAGCGCTGGACATAATAATGCCAAGATGCATTCAGCGGCATATTACTATTTTGAATCAAAGCATAGACAATACGATCAATGGGCAGTTTATGTGATACACACAGTTACGATGTGAAAACTTCCAGAAGTCAGCAACATTTCGCTAGATGCCACGACAGTATATGCCTATACCAGTTCCTGGAAAAATATTAAAAACCAGCTGCAATTCGATTTGATAGCCTATATACGGATGCGGTTTACATTGTTCTGGAACGGTCAGTGGCGGTAATCTCTAGGCTGCGAAAATATTCGTTTGCCTTACCATTACTCAAAGCTCTACAGAGTAAAAACACAACAAGAATCGGTGACCATCAATGACCACCATCACTTATGTAGCTTGACGTCTTCGATTAGACTACACCCACTACAGTTACACGCAGAAAACCCAACAATATAAGGTCGTTTTGCGAGCAGCACAACTTGACTTCAAAATTTACTTAGGGGTTGGGATGGGCGATTGAAGCATCGTAACATGGCAGTTGGAGGTCTAGGGTAGCCGTTGGAAGACGAGACCGTTTCATAATCCGTACAGCATCGCAAGACACATCACCAAGCACAATGCCATCCCAATTATAGCTGTAATTTAATTTATTTGGGATAAGTATATTCAACCTGTTTTTCTGATAACACGATTCCGGCAGTAGCTCTTCTAATATAACAACTTTATATGTGCATTTCAATCATAGCACGTGATGCACCCTGAGGGCTTATCTTATCGCACTGTAATTTTTTTTTCTGCATCTTGAAAATGAAATTGCCCCACGTTGGAAAGCTACCACGTCGAGTGAGACGTCAGTCAACCAGCAGTTCTCGGCATCCTCTCTATCATATCCACTGTGAAAGATTGGTCACCAGATACACACCGTCGAAGTTTCCTAGGCCGTACATCTCCGACACCGCATCGCGACAGTGTTTTCGCGGCCGATCAGTTCAATTCTTCGTACAATGGCTACCCCGCCACCGGCAGATCCTGTCGAAGGGACTGCGTCCCAAGCCGCCGGTCCAGCCAATAAACCGATCCACAGCCTCGTCCTCGATACAGGCCCATTGATCAAAAACGATCCGTCTGTCAGCGCACTTATTGCTCAAGCCGAAAAACTATATACCATTCCGGCCGTCATCCCGGAAATCAGAGATCCCGCCACTCGCGCTCGAGTTGAGGCTACCCTGCTACCGTTTGTTACCGTCCGCGCACCGAACCCGGTCAGTGTAAAATTCGTGACGGAATTTGCGAGACGGACGGGCGACCTGGCTGTGCTGAGTCGACCTGATATCGAAATTCTTGCGCTGGGATACGAGCTGGAATGTGAGAGGAACAATGGGGATTGGCGGTTGAGGAACACGCCTGGGCAGCAGCGTGTGAACGGACGACCCAAACAAGCTGAAGATGCTGTCCAGCAGACCGAGGAAGCTGGGGCATCGACAAATGACGTGGAAGATGAGCAGGTGCTGGGGGAAAGCGAGCCGGCTACTCACACTGTTACCGGCCCCGAATCGTCAGAATCATCGACTTTGGAGAAAAAGTTGAATGATTTGAGCCTGGAGATATCTGTCGATGAGGCTTCAAATGCTACGTCTGTCGAAGAGCAAATCAAAGTCGACCAAGAATTCACTCCAGACACACAAGTAGCTGAACCTACATCAGCCAACAGCACCACAACGATAGACCAAATGCAAGAGGAGGACTCCGATGAAGACGGCTGGATCACTCCCTCCAACCTGAAGAAGCACCAAGCCCAAGACTCCAGGAGCAGCACCCCCTCCCAACCCATGCAGAAGACCCTCCAAGCCGCCATCCTGACCTCAGACTACGCTATGCAAAATGTCGCCCTTCGTATCAACCTCAACCTCGTCACCCCCGCCTTCTCCCGCATCACCCACCTCAAGAATTGGGTCCTCCGCTGCCACGGCTGTTTCTCCATCACCAAAGACATGGAGAAGCAGTTTTGCCCCAAGTGCGGACAGCCGACGCTCACACGCACAAGCTGCTCCACCGACTCAAGCGGCAAATTCCAAGTTCACCTGAAGAAGAACTTCCAGTGGAACAACCGTGGCAATGTGTATAGCGTGCCCAAGGCCGTTCACGGCAGCGCAAATGGCCGGTTGCCCAAGGGTCTTGGCGGCAAGAACGGCTGGGGCACAGGGCTGATCCTTGCTGAGGACCAGAAGGAATACGTCAAGGCGGCGGATGAGCAGAGACGGCAGCGGAAGAAGGATATCATGGATGATGACTATCTGCCGGGTATTCTGAGCGGCAAGAGGTCCGGACAGGGGGGCAAAATTCGTGTTGGAGCTGGAAAAAATGTGAATTCCAAGCGGAAGCATTAGAAGAAGGGGGGATATTTCAATCCGGATACTTTTTTTCATTTTTTATTTTTTTAAAAGAGGGGTCTCAAGAGATGATGCATATAGACAGGCAACTACATCCCGATCAGGATATCCTTTAACGAATTGATTCATGATGATGATTTTACTGTCGGCGAGTATGAAAATACAACTGTGCCCAAAGACCCCCAAGTGATCCAAAACGCCAGCCATGAAAATACAAAATCTTTTGCACTCAAGAGTTCTCCCTCTATTTAGCCATCCTCCGAATTCAACATTCGATGTCCTCCGTCCACGAGAATACCTGGCCGAGTGCCACACATGTTCTTGGTTAGGGTCTGCCTTTCGCGAATAGTTTGTGTCTCGTTATTAGCACCCCTAACCGCCCTTCTACCATTCAAAAATACTAGTCTTTGCTCGCTCAGCGTCGGATATGGAGCGCCTTCGCAGGAAACCCTCTCGCCAATTTACATCGCCTCCTCCTCTACAATCAAGTCAGTCGCCGCACACAATTTATTATTCAGTAAGACCACACTGCGGGGCTTGTAAACGTACTTTGCTGCGTAAGAAGTAACCCGAATCTCTTCTTCATTGTCACACGCTGTCGCGACCACTTATCGTCGGGCGAGAAGCGAGCAGGGTGTGCAGACTTGGTCACCTGGCCGTGGGCGACCTTTTTGAGGGTGTATAGGCGGTTGCCGGTGCTGTCAAGGGTGTACATCAAATGCATCTTGGCGGTAGAAGTATTTGCGGCTTCGCAAAATCCAGATTGGAAGTTTTGCACTTGTGGCGATTGAACGGTATGCGGCTCGTGTAGACGTCTGGTCAATTGACAGCCGTGCCGCTGAAATTTTGCTGCCGAACATGTAACTCGAAAATTTCTGGGATCCAAGTGGGTGTCACGTGCGCTTATCGATAAGATAATCCGTGTGTCTCTTGCACCCCCACCAACCCCCTGCCCCAAAAAAAAGAGGAAATTTTTGACTGACGAGCGCTTCATTCACAAGGTTTGACAAGGACAGAATTAGTTAATTGTTAATGGCACTGGATTCTTTAATCATGTAAATACTAAAAATGTAGAACGTGTTGCGGCTCCTTTAGACTCTTGCCCAAGTGCTGCCGCTAGAAAGTAACGCGGGGCGTACTTCTCCAAGTACTGCATATCCAGTGAGTGAGTGGACAGAGCTAGGCTTCATAGATGCAATTAGAAAATGACCGTGGCACATCCAAGTAAGTCCCAGTGACGATGTGATTTCCAAAAAAAAAAAGGGAAAAAAAGCTTTCACATTCTCCGACCAAACTGTTTACATGACCTCGCCAACACGTGCGGACTTGTCACCAAACCAATCGTCACGTTCGTAGAATCGGAAGACCAGGTCATAGTCTTCGAAATCGTGAACAATTCGATCCACGCGGCGATATCCGCGGACGGGATCGACAAGTCGCTGCATGGAGAGACTCTTGAGCGTGCCATCGCCCATGCCGTAGGGGTTGTCGCTGCGACCCTTGGCCTCAAACAACGTCACACTGAAGCGCCCAGGGCGGAAAATGTTCACCACATGCTCAATGATCTCAGCGGTGGTGCGCCCTTTTTGTCCTCCAGGAACGTTGGTTTCAAATGAGGCATACGAAAATCCGGGCTCAGGGGTAACATGAACTGTAAAGTAGTGCGTGGCACCTGGCTTGTTGCCCGCAGAGGATGGCGGAGCAGGAACCACGCCGTTAGCGGAGAACCCGCAAGGACTGAAGAGGTAGGCATCAACACGAGCATCTGGGTAGACTGAGGTGGGATAAACGTCGTTCAAGCCACAGTGCTCGGAAATCACGGATCCAAGAGCATGTCCTTCCGTGGTCAATTCCTCTGTGGTTTCGTCCTTGGCGTCATTGAGCTCGGCATCATCGCAATGGCCAAATACATCCATTTCTTCAGGGGTGCTGGAGAGGCAACCGAGGCTCTCCTGAGCCGCTTTGCGTGCATTTTTGGCCTCAGCAGCAAGCTTGTCACTCGCGACCGCACTCGCGTGGGACAAGTAAAACTGCTTCGCGTTCTCCGGATCGAGGTCCGTCATGAGAATTTCAAGGGTCTCGTCACTCTGGCTGTATGGCCCACCGGCTGAGCTTCCGCCGTTGGAGGAAATGGTGGTGGCGGGAGTGGGCTGACAATTGATCTCGGACTCCGGGGTAAGAGGGGGAGTAAGAGTCTGGTTAGGAGAAGTGATGTACAGATACCAATGGTCTCCGTTCATCTTTCCTACCATATAAGCACTGCCGCCTCCATCGAGCGTATCATCCAAATATTTAACCTCCTGCTTCCAGCTGCGGTGCGGACCTTTCTGATTGTCCGGGAATAAAAAGTTTTTACGACTGTAGAAGACGCGGTAGGGAGTTGCCGCAGCCCGGATGTCATTGACCGTGTTGGCGTTGTGGAAAGGAAACCCAGCATTCACAGCTGCAATATGGAGAAGTCGCTGAAGACCGAGTAGGAGGGTGGTAGTTCCACAAGTCTTGAGGATGAGTTTATGAGGAAAGACGAACATGCTGGACTCGGAAAGAAGATAGGCGTCCACATCGTCAGACTCCAAAACAGACAAAATCTTGCAATTGACCATGTCAAGCATGGCCACCCAGGTCTCCGAAGCAACGCATTTCAAGCCGTTAGGAGCGGCCGTTGAAGGCAGGGCTGTGCTGCTGGGAGCAAACCAAACCTCTAGCAGCTTCTCAGGTCCTTCAAAAGCGTTGGAAGAGTCCAAATCCGCTGCAACATCATGATTGATAGTCAAATGCGGCACCGAGGAAGGAGAAAAAGTATAATTGTTCGGGACCGAAAGATTGACCATACTTGTGTATCTCTCTGGAGAGAGCCGACGGCAAATGTGTTGAATGTGACGGGAAGCTTGACGCGGCGAGATCGGCCCCCGTTCAGACCTGACTGAGTTGGATAGACGAAAGGTCTGGATATACTACTTCCCTTGCCCGCTAAGCAGAGTCCGCGGAGCACTAGCTGCCGCTCAAACAGACCTTGCGGTGTCTGTCTGAGAGAGTAGGCCCACAGGATGTGGTTGTTTCAATGACGCTGGCGGAGCCAGCAGCAATGCAATGTGTAGATAGAATTGCTAACGTCTCTGAAGGGACGTTATGGAGGTCGGAAACGGAGGGCGTGAAGAAACAACTTCTGCGACAGAATGTTGGATGCTCTAGGCGTAGTCCGATACCTGTGCCAAAGTACCGGAGCTAGCAGACAAATGTATCTGCTTTGATTGAACGGTGAAAAGGTTTTGCCGGATTATTGCTGTCCTGTATTCGTATATCACAATTTGCAAGAGGGGTGCTATCGAGGCCTAGTGCCATGGCGGGTTAGCAGCTGTATCTAATGGTATGACTGAAAAAGTAGCTGAATGAAGCAGCATGTCTTTTGCATCCTTCATTAAATACGTACTTGGAAGGTCGAGAGAAGAGAAACCGCAGGGGATCAGTTGAACGCATAGAATGCGGTTACGAAAATCTTCCTGGGTAAGAGGGGTTTTTCGTCGCGCTGGCTGGGGTTCGCCGTGGACAACTGCTGGGCAGCGTGGCTTCCACAGACGAAAGGAGTATAAATATTAATTTGAACGATAAAAACCCATAGGGAATCCGCGGGACACTATTCCTAGGTCAAAAGGAACTGGAATGGCAGCAGCTGAGCAGAGTATGTGGTCGTGTGACGTTTGTGGTAGCAAGAAGAATGGATGCCGTTGACTTTGGTGGAGGCCAAACAGAGTTTTCCCACGCTCGACAGATTTGGGCAGCGGGTGCTCGCACTAGCAATGACGTAGGGCTTTCCTTATGTGCACCCGGAAACTCATAAAGAAAAAATCAATAGGTCATGGGAGAAGCAAGCGCAGTCAGAGCCGTAGGATAAAGGAAACAGACTCTCTAAGCTTTTAAAGGCAAACAAATTTTACTCGCAAGCGACGACGGACGTCCACGAGGTAAAAAGTAGTTTTTGCGGAGGTCGCACTACAGATTCTTCTTCGTACGTGTAAATAAATTTTCCTAGCCCTCGTTGTGTTGTGTGGGACGACAACTACCTTGGATTGGCACAACTGGCAGCACTAAGACTTTTTGACAATTGCAGGGGATGACATGGCTGTAAGCATCGGGGAGGAACGCCAATGCTCCATTGGTTCTGTTGTCCTGATCGAATTCTTTGGCGGTCAATCTCCTGTATCCAACCTCGCACTAGACGCCTCTGACTTGTCAGAGACCGTCGGGCCGCTTTCGGTCCCCGCTCTCTTGCGACGCTCGCTCTAGTTGACTGGAGGGCTGCGAGACACGCAGAGAGGGGATACGGGCCAGACCAAGTTCAGCCGTCGAGGGCCACGCTACGCCGCGCCACGCCACACTAATTATCCAGCATATTAGTTACTTATTGGTATAATCCGTTCTACTCCGTAGAGCGTATGTACCGGTTTGCCGCCCTTAAAATAACTCCACGGATATTTCTATGCTTGTCTATACGACAGCGTGACATGCACAAACTAGCAAAGCTTAGGGTCAAGGAAATGGCACGTATTGACATGTAACATTGAAGTTGGTAGCGCAATACTTTGTCTCAATACTGTCCTGCGTTGCATAAAGACAAGTCGTCCTGGACGACCTTCTGCTCACCGGGATCGGCTCTGCACGAACAAAATACTACTAGTTGTTCTCGGCACACCGACAACTAGAAGAATTTTGTCCGTGAAAAGCAGCTGCCTGCGAGCAGGACGGGACCAAGAGCGGTTCCAAGCTGTCCGTGAACTCGCATAACATACTCCGTACTCGGTATGCGTTTCCTGATTTGACTTTCGAGTAGTTACTCCACACACTTATGGACTAGATTTAAGGCAAAGGGGGATCTCTCCTTGACAATTTCGTTTGTCCACATCACGGGTCACAAAGCCATGATCATGGTGGAGCGTGTGGCCCTCCCACGTTCTTGAGTTGCTGCCCAACCCCTTGTGCAGCCAGCGTCAGGCGCAGTGCGCTGTTGTGTCTGACAATCTTCGCCCTTTTGGCTTCAGCTACCGACATATGACGAGGATTAATCATAAATCTCGTCTCATCTCGGGTTGCTTCATAGAAATTTCATGTGCACAACAGGCATGTCGGTCGCACAACCTTCAGGGTTCGCAGCTTCAGCTATTGTGGCTGATTGCACAGGTCGCACCCCAGGAAGAAGAGGTTTCTAATCTCAATTTTGACTGGAAATTCTCGTCACTAGCCTACTGGTGATATCTTTGAGAAGAGGCGACAGAGCGCAATATCTATACTTGTCAACAAGACTGCTGTCATTGTTGGGCGTGCCACTGCCTTGGCCGCTCTCGAGGCTGGTTGAAGACATGTCCTGTCCGTTGACCCGCGTTCCCTCGGGATACTGCGGCCGTCGGCCTTGCTCGACCAAAAGAAGAAACTGCTCATCAATAGGTAGGGAGCCTAAGAACGGCACTTTAAATTCTTCAGCCATACTTTGGCCGCCTCCAGAGCCGAATATATCGGTGCACTCGGAGCAATGAGGGCAGACGTAGCCGCTCATGTTTTCCACCACGCCCAATACCTGGATACCGGTCTTGAAGCAAAAGTTAAGCTCTTTCCGCACATCGGATGTAGAAACAGCTTGCGGGGTTGTAACGACGACCGCTCCAGCGACCTGGCTGGGCAGAGCCTCGCTTTGCAGAGTTTCTGCTAGCGAGATATGCTCATCACTCGTCCCTGGTGGCGTATCGATTATCAGGTAATCTGTTTCGTCCCAAAGCACGTCTCGAATGAATTGTCTGATCATTGCCGTTTTCTTGGGCCCTCTCCAGACTACTGCGTCGCCTCGCTTGGAGAGCAGGAAGCCCAAGCTCATGGCGTGCAAACTCCCCAATCCCTTGCTGGCATCCTTTTCATGAACGGGAACGGGAGCCCAGCCACCCGGAACTTGTGTGACCTTTGCTTCTTCAATGGAGAGCATCCTGGGGATGGATGGCCCAGTGAGATCAACATCCAGAATGCCAACGGAATGACCGGCCTGTGACACAGATAGTGCAAGCTGTGTCGCCACTGAAGATTTGCCGACTCCGCCCTTGCCGGACAGAACCTAGTAAACGCAGAGTATCAGCAGTGCCATTTTCTTTGTTTCTATTCTTGCCGGGTTCAATTTCGTTTCAATCCGGGTTTCTGTTTCTTGCGTTCTTGCTCGGACGCATTGGCGAGATTGCGCAATGTGGCTTACCAATATTATGTGCTTGACCTTGCCCAGACCCATGTTGCATCGATATCCGTATGCAGTGGCTAATATGTGTGTTGCACGGAGTAGTGTGCATGCAGTCTTGGCTAAAATGTGCAAAGCAGGACATACATCACACACCAGGACGCCAAGATCACCTGCAATAAGAAGGATAGTTTGACAACAAGATGCAATTGAAGAGAGTCGAAAAGCAGCGTCGCGCGGGGGAGGGGGAAATCCAGCTTAGTCGTGGGTTGGAAGTGAATGGAGATGGATTGATTTGAAAGCAAAGAAATGTGCTTTCGCTGGCTGGTGGGGCCGATGGCGGCCTGCCTGGCCCCCGCGGCTGGGGTCTGCTAGACTCGCTGGTTCAAAACGGGCTGGGTGCTTATACCATCTCGAATACAGCGGGCTGATGGCTTGAGCCTCACTGAGCCTGCTGCCGACCCGTGAGCTAGTAGGGGGTAGACTGGATCATATCGCGCGGAGCTTGGGTCTCTAGCCATGTCTCTCTATCATGTTTAGCTACATTCGTGAATTTGGGGGTTACAGCCTTGCCCCGTTCTCTCTTTTAAAGTTTGTTGACCTTACTCCGTACTTTCATCCGACCGGTATGCCCGCAGACATGAACGTTTCTCATGTGAAGCGTACTCCGACGCCTCGGACCATGCAGTAACTAAGTGCATGAAACTTAGTAGCTACTTCCGAAACACCCTGGGAAGATGACAGCTGGCTCGGAGTCATCTCTGCATGCACGCCTTGCACTATTCATGCATGTAACCACTCCCATCGACATCGACGGGAGTGTCGCCCGGAGTTGCCCAGATGCAGGTAGTTGGTTCTGCCCGATAAGCAACCTGATCCTCTCTTCTGATTAGTCGCCACCAGCATACTAACAACGGCGAAAGTTTCAGACGTTATCATATGGCTGCACACACCGCTATGGCCAAATCTTGTTCTGGCTGGAAATCGACACTCATCATGTGTACTTGTCGGCGAAGCACTTGAATCACAGTTTGCCTACAGTACGGTTGCTACTGTACTGCTGCTGAGCATGGTTATGTGGCAAAAGTGCATCCTGACGTTATTGACTCTAATAAACTCTCAAATTGTATCGCCTGCTAAAAAGTCATCATCCTTGTTCAATCTATCGAACATGTCCCGTCAAATGGTCGCTCTCGGCGCCAAGATATATTGGCCAAAATATGACCATCCCAATATACGCCGACGTCTAGTCTCTTGTATCCAATAAAGCCCGAGGCATGTGTGCCACGCCATCCCAATGTCATATATCATTTCAAGATGTTGCAACACTATCGGCCAGTCCCATCACTCTCAAAACGAACCACGCCTCTAGAGAATGCAAACGTTGAGCAGCCTCTCGCGTCGTAGCCCAATAACTCTCCTTGCGGCACCTGCGAAACTGGTTGTGTAAACTTCACAATTGGCCCTCCTTCGATTGTGAATCCAATGAATTCGGCCTGCATGTCGCTGCATTTGTCGTCGTCTCTAGCATTTTGAATCGTGTTTCTGTGACAAGCTGGTTAGACATAGATGCATTATAGGTACAGTCCACACACAAGGTAAGAGACGGCAAGAGGCGGCAAGGGCCGCTGGATAGGTACTCACGCTTGGCTGATAGGCGGTCCCTGACTGTCGTCCGATGACAAAGTATTTGGGCGTCGCAGCTTCTTGACGCGCTTCTTGGTGCAATCGTGAATCAAGTGCAGCACACCTGCAATCACAAGAACCGGAGTTCCCAATGCAAGTGCCCACGGCCTGGATGCATGAGTCAGCTTTACATCTCGCAGTTACGTTAAATGGTGGTTGCAGGAGTCACATACGGGTGTTTCCGATTGCGTAGAGAATGCCCGAGAGCTAGAATAATCCCCATAATGGCGATCAACGAACCAACCTGTATCATCGTCCATGTTGACCAGTAGAGTGACATCAGGTCTTCGCCGTCACAAAACTGCAAGGCTAAAAGAGCATATGCCTCCATGATAACTATGGCTGCAGACACGAGCACACATCCTAAACAGAGAAGGATATAAAGCCGTAGTACTTTTGCTCGTTTCTTTGGATCTGAGTCAAGTCTTTCTATGGCTTCTTGCCCTCTGTAGAGATTCCTGTTAGCTTATGGAAATGAACCGAGGGCAGCAACAGGGGGGATAACAACATATGTTATTGGTACATACCTGGTGTAGAGCCACGACCCGAAGAATAGAACCAGCAAGTTTGTGATGAACATTGTGAAGTATATTATTTTGAAGTGCCGCGTGTCCAGATTTGCTGCAAACTGTGCATATTTGTGGCAGAGTCGAGGGTCAACTTCGACTGGGGCCGCCATCTTAACGTTGGAACTTGATTACCGGTTAACATATGAATCTTGTTCGTGTTTGAGAATATGGATGATGTCCGGGGCAATCCCCAGATACTTGGCACAGAGATATCACCTCTTTAAGTATACCTGTCAAGAGTGGATCTGAACGGGCAGGCTAAAGAGTTACCCGGAGAGTTTGACTTTCTGAAAGTTGGTTCGTGTATCAATGTGTTCTCGGGAGGCACGGAACTGGCTGACGGGTGTGTTTGGGACGAGGAGCTTGTTATACCTTATCGGAGACCGGGGATCCACGCCGGCATAATACAGATACAGGCTTGCCCGCATGCATCGCAACCTTTTTCAAGTGAAACAGGCCCAATCACATAGAACTTTGATAAGTGACGCGCAATCATGGTACACAGTCGTGCAGAGCAGTATGTTTGCCAAGGCTAGGTTGTCTTGAAACTTGAGCACGGCAGTGGGACATGCTGACAAGGGGACCTTGGTTTGCGCGGTCCTTGGCTCCCCCGGACGTTTTCCGCTATAAGATTAGAACGTTCCTCACAGCCTTGATGTTGAGTAACGCTCAAGCAGTTGCATAATCCAAGTGACGTGGTTGTGCCGTATTTGTCGTAGATTAGGGGAAAAGCCATCTGGAATATTCTCAATGTTACGACTGTAACCACTGGCCACGTTTATCTAAGGTAGCCAACCAGCCAACTTATCGAACATGAATCACGCATATTGACTGTTACGGCCCTAGGAGTATCATCCACCGTGTATGGAAGTAACCAAGTCGATCTTTTCTTGTAACAGGGGTGTCGTGACGGTGGGAGCAGGTGAGTTGGTTTTGCTTGTTGCTTAATCCAGTCTGTGCGCTGGCTGGGTGCTGCCAAGACGCTTGAAGAAGTGCCGACTGTCCTGGAGCTGCTTTGCCAGAGCCAGGATACCACTTCCGGCACATTCATTCGCCGCGCTATCCCCCTATCACCGTGTGCTCATAAGCTAATCCGTAGTGCCCAATGCCTACTCCGTACATGCGTAGGGCGAAGAGGAGGCTTGGCCACAATCTTAAATGCCTGGTGGGGAGCGATCGGCACCCGTCTAGCCGGAGCAATACGGCGCCCAAAGTGAACAGGGCGTTCGGTGCCAAGCCGCCCAAGGAACGGATCCGGCTTGTGGGGGCCAGTTCTTGATGATAAGAGGCGTTACTTTGCCCAGGGATCGAAATCTATTAAGCGGTTCTCACACTCAAGGCTGACAGATTCCTTCGTCGCCGTGGTACGCAGAGGTACTTCGTGGTACAGACCGCAGTCGACACCAGGGTCATCAATCTTACACAGCAGCAAACCCCCTTGGATTGATCACATATTGGCCGGGATAAATAGGGAGGAACGCCGAAATCCTCGAATCTGAAGATGGGGAGGGGCAGATTCCAAAATCTCTGCTAGATCTCAGATTCGTGCCATTTTCGTACGACCATGGAAGGGTTATGCTTAATTTTAGCGCTACCACGTTGTGGTGAACAGCCTCTGTGTCCACGCAGGAAATGAAACAGCGCGCCGTTACTCCGTACAATGATCTCATCCATTCCCTGGACAGAGTGTGCATTCCAGAGGCACAAAACAGCGTTAGACAGGAGCCTCTAACAGCCAATCACCTTGACTCATGTGCGCTGTGGTAACAAGGATGCGACACAAACACGAGCCAACTGTGCTTTCGTACTAGCATAACCTTTTCTGAGACATGCTAAGCCACAGCAGCGCGCCCGCGCCAAGACTGAGATAAGAGTCAGTGGTGGGAAAATTTTGGACAACAGATGGCCAATCATAGTACCCCGTAAAGTTCACAACGGAGAGTACTCCATATAATACAGCACGAAGCTGGACGGTGTACGTTAGAGAAACAGACCTGGGGCTGACCGCTGAAGGCTTATTTGGTCTGGTGCCGCAAGCGTGGGGGCTGTAACTGATGTACTTAAACTAATTTTTTGGCTAAGCATGTCTAGATTCTTGTGACGGTTTCTTGTGCACCTTGTTGTTTCTTGAGCACCGTGGGTAGCGTATTACTGCCACCCCGACGGGTAACACGTGTACCCATGTGAGATGCGTAGTTCGGCGGTACGCCTGGAGAGTTTTAGGACAACAAGGTTGTCTGCTCAGAAGGCCGAGAAGAGCGGTGATTGATCCGTTCTTCTTTACGCCCTTCGGGCCGCTTACTAACGTGGTTTTCGTTGCCACGCCGAAGTTGAGTGGTGATCTACGTGTAAAGGTGGTCATTGAGGATGTATACGCCTGTGAGAAGGAACAAGTCGAGGGAAACAGATCAAAGTATATTTCTTAGGCAGCTACTTTTTGGTGCTTTCCGATCACATTATGTTTCAAGCCATGAACATGGTTGTGGCCCTCATGGCCCTCGTCGTCCATGTCTTCGTCTTCGTCATCGTCCTCAGTCCAATCTGGGAACCCGTCATCAAACACATCCTGTAAGGCATCTACTCGGTCCGATGGGTCGAGTTTTTCGTCTCGCATCACGCTCTCCCACTTGATCATCTCCTCATCTGTAAGAAGACACTCATCAAGCAACTTCTCCAAGTTGGCATGGTCCAGCTTCTCTCCGATGAAGACAAGTTCTTGACGTCGGTCGCCCCACTCACCACCCTTCTTGATGTCATGCTGGACAAGCGAGTCAACCTCTTTGTCTCCGGTCACGTACTCTTCCGGGGGAATGGTGCAAAACCAGGGCCGACCACCAGTCATGGTTAGCATTGCCCCAGCCTGTGACCAGTCTCCCGCTCTGTGGGGTCGAGTAGCAAGAAAGAATTCCCCCTTTGAGCGGAACAGTCGAGTAAAGGTAGGGTGAGCACGTTTGTTCTTCAGGATGACATCGTTTGACGGGATATCCATGTCGTCGACATCCATGTCTCCCTCTGTAGTTGCTTGCTTGGTTGGGGTCTCATTCAGAGATGGCACAGTCCGCGCGGTAGACGCGGAACTCTTCTCTGATTGCTCAGAAGAGCTGCTGCGTCGGTCGGAACCAGACACAGATCCTGAGCTCTGATGCCCCTCCTGCACGTCCATGTCGACATCCATGTTGTCATTGACCGGGGCTTTCTCGCCACCGTCTTCGTCCATTTCATCTTCGTCCTCGTCCTCATCCTCATCCTCGTCGTCTGGATGCTCCATCTGAAGGATAAACTTATCATACAGCAAAGCGAACAGCCTTCGAGGATGGAACGGTCTGTATCTGGAATAGATGAAACTCTGCACGTTGTACTCTTCTGTTTCAGGCTTTGGGGTAAGAACATTGCGACCATTGACCTATAATTATCAACAGTCAGCGTGCTTGCGATTGAATCGTACTGTACAATGCGCTAAACGTACCTCTCGGACAGTCATGGCATGAAGATCCTGTAACCATCCATACCCGGACTGAGCGACGTCCAGCCTGAAGAGACCAGTATTGACAATTTCTTTGACGTCCACTTTACCCCGAGTGGACTCAATGATCTTGGCGCGATGGTTGAGCTTCTGGATCAAGCTCTTAGCCTCTTCTCGAGTTTCTTTGTTGATCTATATAGGCTATTAGCATCTTGTAGGACTTATCTAGTTGATCAATACTTACCATGTCAACTTTGTTTAGGATGATGACATCGGCAAACTCGATTTGGTCAACCATCAAGTCCGAGACGGTTCTCTCATCTTCCGGGGTGACATCATCGCGACGAGACGACAGCAGATCGGCAGTGTCAAAGTCATTCAACATTGTGAATGCATCAATAACGGTGACTGTGGTGTCGAGCGAGGCGAACTTTTCAAGTCCCCCGGCTGCTTTCCTATGATGATATGTCAGCCGCCGCCAAGAAGAAGATGGGACAGAAATTTGGAAAATGCTTACAGTTGCTTCAGGACCTTGACAGTGTTCTCGTCCAAGGGCATCGCTGTCTCGATATTTGCCAGCTCACCCATCTGCTCTGCCAAACGAGAGTCGAAAGTCTCAGCGACCTGCTCTGGTTCACTGATGCCGCTGCTCTCGATAATAATGTAATCGAATTGCTCCAACTGAGAAATGCGCACCAGCTCCTCCAGAAGATCTCCTCTGAGTGTGCAGCAGATGCAACCATTCTGCAGAGCAATGACCTTTTCTTCCGTCTTCGTCAGGCTGTGGGTCTTCTTAATCAAGGCGGCATCGATGTTGATTCTGAAGAAGGGAGATTGTTAGCGTGACCACAGCTGGGAGGGGAGGGTGGCATAAGCACTCACGCGCCGATATCATTGACAACAACTGCGATTTTCATGCCATGTTCGGCACGAAGAATATGTTGCAAAAGAGTTGTCTTGCCAGCTCCCTGTAAGTGTTTTGTCAGACGTTGCACATTCTCCGGGTTTGAAAACAAATGGACACGCACCAAGAATCCCGACAAAAGGGTGACCGGGAGAGCCTTTTTCGGAACGCTCATCTTGGCAGACTTCTTCTTCGACTTCTTGCTAGCCGAAGACTGGCCAGTTCGTCTGGAGGGACGCATGTTTGAGTGGTAAAGACTGAGTTATCACGACCAAGAGATTGGAAAACATGAGAACATGACATGAGTAGATTGGTTTCCAAAATCAAACGAGACATTTAAATAGTGCGCCAGCCATTTTCCCCAAATGCATTCCGCAGGGCTCAAACCTACTACACTCTTCCTTTCCATACCTTTGTGACCCTTGACTACCTGGAGATACTTCCCCGGATTGGGTCATCAAGGTTGGAACCACAACCCATTAAGGTAATGTCGCAAACTAATGATGACATTTAAAGCGCTTTGATTGGAGGAGCACCAGACAGGGGCCCATAACATGTCCTGCGTGTACAATCTCAACGATAATAATATCTGTGCGAGACTGTGGAAAGCAAGTTTGGCTGGTAGGATGAGGAACAAAGTGGTACAGTGAGAATGCCAGATGTACGTGGCTATGTCGCATCACGTGTTGTCATAATGCATGCATCCACGTTAGTTACAGTCTAAACTCTTCTAATTAGAACACAGCGTACCGAAGAATTTTCTCTATTTCCTTGTGGAATCAACTTCTCTACTAGCCAAAGCTGTCAAAGGTTATAATATGCAATAATTGCTACGAAACTAGACCATGCTCATTTAGTGTTGACAAAAGCTGTGGAGGGGGAACAAGTACAGGGGCAGCGTCCGTCTCAACTCATAGGCTTTCGAATAATCAACCAGTCAAAGCCTACCTTTGCTAAAGTGATTCACAGCAGCAGTAGCAGTCATTCAGGAGTAGTAGTGTATATTGGCAAGGGATTCTACGCATTATAATTGTCCTAATTGGTTCTATCGTCGACTGGGACCGCCTACGTACTTGTCAACGAAAGTCATTGGCACATCCAGACCTTTGGGAGACTTGACTCTCTTTCCTATGCACAGAGCCGTTAGACCTAATGATCTGCAATATTGGTTTCCCCAAGCCTTCAGAGTCTAATTATGACTTTCTTCGCCCTCTTGGTATTTGCATAATTATTAGTTACGTACCTGGATGCCAATGTATTGAAACCCTTGCTTTTCGTCTAGACTGTATTTATGAATGGCCCGCGAAACTTCACCATTTTCGGGCCGTCCCTATCGCTTCCGCTGACGCGATATTTAGCGACGTCGCTGCTGCATCTCGTCATTAAAGCTCAAAACCTCTATGAGTATTATTCAACTATACAGCTTTGCCCCACAGCATGTTCCCGGGGAAGATTGTGGCTCCAAAGCCTGCACTAACAGTCGCCATCAAATACAGAAGCTGACAGTAGTAGAGTTGATAGGTATAGGATAAGGCAGGCATGTCCATTCCTTTTGAAATATCAAAACAAAGTATAAAGATTGGTGCGCCAAATTGTATTTGGCGACTATGCCTATTACAGACACTGTCTCATAGAAGACTTGTTCCAATTGGCTGGTATATGAACGTTGCTAAAGCCGGTAGATCAGCTAGCCATACAAGCTTTTAGGAATATAGAAGAGACAGAGAGCCCCCCAAATTGTAATGCCGTTACTTCGAATGATAACCTTCAACGCAGAGCAGGAAATGACCAAATGACTCAATTTTTGAGACGCACAGACGGCTCTCAAGACTGAGCTGTAAAGTACGTCTGAAATATACGACTTGTTATTGTAATAAAAGCTCGCACTTGAGACAAGCAGTGCTGAATAGCCCTCCGTTGGAAGTCTAGCCGGGAATAACATGTACATGACAATCTGCGAGTGACGGGGTGAAATTGGGCACTTTTTAAGTAACAGGCAAATGATTCTTCTAATGAGAGCCCACTGTATGTGTAATGTGATGCGATAGTGGTAGACTGAAGCAAGACCGATGGGGCCGTAACGCTATGCATGATTTTTGTTACAACTAAAACACGAATGTCGAAAAGGGTATTAATCTGCAGGAAACAACTTTGCAGTTGTGCCATACAACGTATTTTACATAAATAGTTGAAGATTTCCTCCATTGGTAGATGATCTGCAAGATACGTCTCTAATTTACGTAACATATCCCCCTGCTTCAACATGCATTTTCAATCGTTTATTTTAAACCCTCTAGCGCTACTATAGTGATATGGGCAGCCCGGTTGGGCTAGCTCCACGTTCGCCGGGCGGGTCACTTTAACAGGGAACTCTGTTGTGATCGACGCCAACGGCGAGTATGACTGTTGGTAGCATGATCGGCGGCTACACATGCCATTGTAACTTCCTAATAGCCGTATTTTACACGCTTATTGTAATCTAATCTCACTGACGATAATCTACATCAGACCTCCTTCCGCATTTCCATCTCTTATTCGGACGATGGCGGGAAAACATGGTCTCATTGGATTGCCGTTCTGGTGGTGACCGCTTTGCCCGAGACGCAATGATCAGCGGGGCTTCCATCGATAACAGTGGCAACTTTAGGAATGTGCTAATGACGACGAAGATTATAGCTTTAATGAAAGTGAAAGCTTTGAAATAATTGCAAATTCTTTGATATACTGGTTTCGAGCACACTGATGTTGGACGACTTAAGTGAACTACGTCATCTCTCAAGATGATGGCTATTCCCGGGGTGAACCTGGTCGTCTTACACCGCTCGCGGCAACGCAATTGTTGTGGCACAGCAGGTGTGCAGTATCTGCGGTACATTGGTTGCTAGTTTCACGACGAACGAAAATGGCGAGGCGTCAAGTGGAAATGAAGGTGCCCAAATGAAGGTGACTACGTCAACTAACGGTGGTCGTAGCTGGAGTGGTTCAGTTGTCACTGGTGACGCCAAGTCACATTGGTCAGGAGTCTTCAATAGACTCTAACAGTCTGGGAGCCGTTAGCCAGCTTTGCCAGTTAAAGAACTTGAAAATACTTAGGTATGTTGTCACTGTTGGCTTGGAAACGCTTATGCATGAATACGAAACCGCTCAAATGCTACCCTAAGGTGGCTATAACATTTAATAGAGTTCTAGTCTGTATATGTTTGACCGAGATCTTACCTGCACTTGAGCAACCGCCTTCAAACTTTCGTACCGCAAATTCGCTGTTATTCAAGTCAAGACCACCCGCCCTCCCACTGTTCCGACATATCCTGTGGTCGTACAATGTTCTACTTTAAGTCGCGTCATCGACTCTGAATAGCGCAAGAGACAGCGCTTCCGCCAGCATATTACCCGCTGGCTTTTTATGAACAGTGAGCATACGTTGCAGTGTCACTTCACCCCCGGAGCTTGGGCTTGGTGACCGGGTCCTAGCTTCAGACTGACCAGGAACAGACAAGTTCCTGCTGTGGCGAACCGACTGAGTGGCGTTGCTTCTTCGCAAGCCCGCAATGTTTTGACTGGTCGGAGGGGCTTCGAATCGGGACGCCGATGGAGATCGGTCTCGGGAAACTCCATCGAATCGCGACGGACTGCGATTGTCTTTCCTACTCTCTTTGCTCTTTTCGTCTTTAAGAAGCCCCCACAGGTTCTGAAGCCATCTTTGCTTTTCTTCAGGCTTCATCGACCGGACGGGCAGGACCTCGGCGCCGCCCATTTCTCTCGTAGGCCAAGGAAAGCTCACTGCCATTTCTTTCAACGTCACCGACTCGAGCTGGCGCAACACAATGCGCAATTGAGGCTCGACGTTTTCAACAACGCCATAGGACCAGTCACTGCGTCTCTGCAGCCGTTCGGCAATTTGCGTCATGGCTCCCACCAACCACTCAACAGCAACGTTGTCAGGCACGGTATTGGCCTTCTGGAGAAGCCATCCGAGCATCTCCGGAGTTCCGGACTGATTGAGAATCGGAATACTGCGCTTGTCATGCTCACGACCCTGGAGCTTCAGGATGAAGTCATTGTACTCCTGCATGGCACTTAATGGCATGCCGACAAATCGGCCGTGATTGAGAGCATGGACCAGCTCATCCCCCAAGGCGAGGCCGGCCTTGATGCCGCTATTAAGGCCTCTTCCCGGCCAGAAATGAACGGTCATGGCTGCGTCGCCAGCCACCGCAACGAGAGCATGGGGGCGTATGACGGACTGCGAATCCGATGTCGGTAATATTTGGGTGCCTTGGGTCACCGCTTGCACTATGATGGGAATTCGCACCACATTGATGACCTCTGATTCTTTGAATCCGAACAGCTTCAGCCCATCCGAAATAGACTTCCACAATGGGCTGTCTCTGTCCTCCGAGGGTGCAAATACTTGGCCTTCGTCGAAACCGTCAGGCAAGCTTCCATCAAGCTTCCTAAGACATCCAGGGCGGCCAAAGTGCACTGGCTGCCCATCAACTGCCAACATTCGATGCCACTCGTCTTCCGTGAGTTGCATATTCAGATAGCCTCGGCCATCATAATCGCTCGCATTGAGCAGGTATCTGGTCTGTCCCAAAGTAAGAAATACATTGAGAGGCTGAGACCATGGTAGACCAGCTGGACGGTCAAACGCAAGACCCAGTGCGTAACTTCTTCCTCGCTCGTTCTCGAAACCGTTGAAGTATGATTGGCGAACCCACGATGCGGCCCCGTCAGCTCCAAGGAGGACGTGAAAATCGCCCGCCTTGTACAGGGTTTCTCTCTTGATCTCCTCACAATGCAGATGGATAAGGTCATTGAACTCTGGATCTTGCGCACGTCGAAGGAAGCGGTCTTCTACTTTTCGAATTTGGATGTTGGCGGAAGCGGGCCACACCCGTTCCGGACGGCCCGCAAACAAAGCCTCAAATGAAGATTTGCTCAACAAGGTGGTCACAGAGTCTTGTAGTGTGACTACTTGATCTCGCCGCTTAGCCGTCGCAGGATAGTCAACATAAATGGCTCCGTCTGCCGCCTGCTTTTGCACCCAGCGCTTCTCATACATGTGAACCTGGATACTACCTGCGCCTTTCTCTGCCAAAGATATGGCAGAAGCCAGCGCCGTGGGACCACCTCCGACAATGACAACCTTGAGCCGACCTGCAGGGTACTTGTGAAGATCGAATTCCCCCGAGGGCAATGGGCTAAGGTTTCGCTCTAGTGTAGGATCGAAGAAGAAATCCACCACCGCCCGTGTTCGATCGGACAAGATAAGATGCGGCACACCAGTCTTGATAAGCATGAAACGGACGCATTGTATCAGAGGAGTCGTAGTGAACGACTGATGCCGATCGCCGAATATGGTGGTCTTGATGGCAGCGGCTATGGCTGGAATTGTGCGATTCGCCGGACTTGAAACGATATCGCGCAATATGCCAAATAACGCTGGGTTTGGGTCCATCCTTCCCATTCGAAGCAAGAAGATGCCCGCCCTCTCAACTTCGCCAGCCTTTGTGTTCCCATCTTCGGAACTGCCCCATGCCTGCTCATAGAGTTTTGGAAACAAGATATTGTCGAAACCCGGCTCGGCTCCAAACTGGCTTTTGCTCCGGCGTCGAAGCTTGGTGTCAGATAACGACTTGACGTCGGGTAGAAGTTGGGCGGCCATGGCGGATTACGAATCCTGGTCGCAAGTGCCGGCAAAGTCGGCCGTTGGGGCCCTTTCCCTTAATAAACTGAGAGAGATTGGCAAAGAGCGTCGACTACAAACTTTGCGGTGGGAGGCCATATGTTATACTGCTTTGCTACACACGGTTTTGATTACAATATCTAATTCTACGCGCCCACAACGCATAAACTCGTTACACCCCACGCACTTGCGCAAGACGTGATTGTCGGAATTGTGGTCGCAGGTGGTCGTGGGTTGGGACTACGGCGTCGCTAGTGCTGATGGCGTGGTTGAGAAACAGCATAGTCAACTTAGAACGGAGCACCAGTGGACAAGAGAAGATAAAGTCAGCCCTAAATCTTGGAAAATGGAGCTTGCCATGAGGAACGTAGGTTCGAGACATCGACGGCCTCTCAGCCGCACCACAAGTTTCCCATCTTCTACGCACGGGCCAAATCATCAAAGTACCTCTCGTGCCTCTCTCCCACAAAGTATCCCACAAAGTACACCAACTAAGTAGTTAACAGCTGTTCAAATCGTGCTGACTTGTAGCTGTCAGCCCAGCTTCGAGAACCAATGGAGACCAGAGCGTAGGCAGCTAAGACTGCGGCGCACAAGGCGTTACCCACATAATTGATGCCTATCAAGCTATTTAATCCATGACCAAATTGTTATCTGGCCCTTGCGTAGGCATTTCGGCACGGATCCGTATCACCAGCAGATCACCTTCCCTGCAGATTGCCGTCGGGCGAATAGTAACGTTTATTGTACTAATATCACGGTTTGCATTTAACACGGACGTTTCGGCAGCGTTCTTAGCATGCGCGTTGCCGCCATGCTCACGGCTCTACGCCCGTCTGTAAATCTAAATCGGCTTTTCTCGCCGGCGCTGGTGGTGCTAACTCTAACTCCCGGGGTTCAAGCTCAGCGCGTTATTCGGCGCAGTGCACGTCCTACAATGGCAACATGGTAAGCTTGTTGGTCGCAAGGAACTGACTTGGTCGACAAATCATGGTTGAGATGACGAAGGATTCGCTCTATAATGGCTTGGTTTTTAGGGAAGAGATCAGGCTCAAACAAGTCGCACTCCCATGGGATTGTCCCGACGACAGCATTGCCGCCGTTAAATGCTGACGCCTGCCCAGGCAATGTCATACAAAACTTGTTCGTCACGGCTCATTTAATTCCCCAAAACGTTACTCATGACCGGACATGATTCGCCGTTGCCATCATGAATCGAGCAAAGCCAACAATTTGCACTTTCTTGTTATTTGCCCCTCTCGCTGGAAATTCCAGCGCATATGAGTATGACGAAGACTTCCGCCCATGTGAAGAAGACAAATGCTTCGTTGAAATCCATTGAGATACCCCACGATGCTGGGTACAAGGCCACAACCAGAATATTCACTACATGAATTCCATGGACGGCGGCGATCACAAGATCTCGAACGGGTGTTGGAGATCCAACGTATTCGGCGGCGACGGATACCTCGTCGCGTATCCCTCCACAGGCAGCGTCGTGTTCCTCAGAAACCCATCAGCCGTGGACCGTCAATATCTCGGGCTACCGAACACGCACGACGCCACGCGGTCGCAGGCTGAAGACGACTACCTCGCCATTCGCATGGTCCAGCTTGGCGCGCAGCGGTGACTGGATTGGGATTTATATTTTCGGCACTCGAGCAGAGTCGATGACGTAGGAATTTTCTATGATTATCATCTCCCTTCGAAAGTACAGGTCGCCTTCCCGACGACAGGCGGTGTGTGGGCAGCAAATTTCACGCGAGATGCACTACAGCATTATTATGTAGACAAAGTCTGCCAGTCTTGGCTTCCGCATGCACCGGATCTATGGCGTGTCAAAATGCGCTACGCTTTGACCATGAACGATAAGTCCGAAACGATGAAGGATATGGGCGCTACGTTTTACGTCTCTGTTGATGAGGCCCCCGGCCTCGCAAAGACCATAGATGAGGCCGTTAGCTTGTTTAAGCCGTTCAAGGAGCGATTGAAAAACATGGAGGATAATGGCTATAGAAGGCGATTCTGGACGAATTACGAAGATAAGGACACGGAAATGGCAAATGAGAAGCCTGGAAATCCAAGATGGGGCATAGGGCGGTTATTTAATGAATTGCGTTAATACCAGTATGCAATCGCCAATTCTTTTAACAAGTTATACACAGACGACTAGTGCCCTGGTAGGCTAAGAACGTTCGCAAAATCTCAGGCTCTGGACTACATGTCCAAAACCAGCACGTCGCCCTCCACAGAAGCTGTAACAATGGGTGCTGGGATTTCGTCAGCAAACCCTCTGCTTTTTGCGTGTCTAGCGTACAGTATGCGCATAATGCTCTGGCTGCTCAGGTGGGCAGAGCATGAGGACAGCTTCAGCTATGTCATGCATTCAGAGGAGTGATGTGGTTGTAGATAATAGCTGCAATATATGTGTACAGAAGGCTATCCTGCCAGTCCGCTGCGCGCATTCAATAAGATTTTACCCCGATGGCGTCGAAATCGTACCAGAGGTTGTGATAATTCCCAAGCAGATACCGTGAGATAGCGTGAAACACAGCTCTTTGCCGCAATTTGGTGACTGTACCGTCAGCTTGGTATTTCTGGATATTGACAGCGCAAAATAGGTGATGCGATAAGGACAATTTGCATCGATGCGTCGCTCGAGGACGTGAGTGGATGCCAAAGAGTCTTATTGCAGCATTCCTCGACCTGCAATGTGGCTTAGAAAACTGCAACCGATAGCGATGGTCGTCTCTGAGTTGAATGATGGCATTGTGAGAGAGTGCGGTAGTGTTCATGGAGTCTGACCTGCCGAATTATTTTTTGATCGTGTACAGTATGCAGTGCAATCTGCTTCAGGCCAGCTGCATAGGGCCGTCACTGGGACTAATGGTAAAAAACAAATCATACCCTAGGCTGCCGCCTTTTTGTGATACCATAGTGTCCAATCTATGGCATTATATGAAAGGAAAGTTGAGGAGTGCGAGTACGCTTTCAGCAGAACATTTAGATAGTGTGAATGAGATAGCATTAGCATAAGGAATGGACCAGGTATAAATCATGGCCAGCGAATATGGTTATAATAGTTTTGCCGACTGTTAACTACAGATGGAAATGGGTAGATCGAAGATTATCGCATGGGTCAGGCAGTAGAATATGACGAATAACCATCGTTGACGAGTATCATTCTATCCTTTCGGGATCAAGGCATCGCTCCGTCTATTTGAGAAATGCTAGTGCTTATAGAGAATTCGATGTTTCTGCTATTACGAGTCTCATCAGTGTCTCCTAGGGAATATTCCACCTGAAGGTGAGCGGCACCTGGCGATGACACTGGGGCGACAATTGGGGACTGCATATTACATTATGCATGCCTTAAGCCTCGCGACTAGCCTCCTGCGTTGCCTCTAAGCATGAAACGCTAACGTCCTGCATAGTGTGCTGCAAAACAATTCTAGTAACTGCCGATGGATTGCTACAGTGCAAACCCTACATGCGGGAATGCCGCGTAGACCCATGCCAATTGGGCGGGAACTTTTTAACCTTCACGGCATCGATTGGTACAATCCTTCTGGCTGTAGCTATAGAAAAGTACCGCGTCGGGATACGCTGAGATCAAGACTCTCGAATCACATCTCATGCGATCATGATAAAAGTCGATGGGGATGCAGGGCGGCCACGAGAGGCTGCGGGCATTCAGAGGAAAGCTGCCTCGCTGGAATGCGGTGTGGTAGATTGAGATGTCCAAGTTTTAGAGCTCCTGACCGGGTCCGAACAATCATCCAAATCTCAAACGTAGGCATCTCGATGCCCTGTTTATGAAGATGCGCATCCGCCTTCAGATCACTTTAGAAGATAATCATTCATCATAGCACACAACCTCATCCGCTTCCCGTCGTGTCGCTCAGCAGTCTCAAAGCTGCTTCAATCTCGTGCTACCACTCGTGGTAGAGCGTAGCACCAAGGCACTGTTCAAGAGTTGCTAATTGCTTTCAAGCCAACGAGCTGCGAAAGGTTCATTCGAAACCGGTAGGTTCGAATTCTAGCTACGACTGACCGTAGAGCCTTGCTGTTGCGAAAATTAGATTGCCTGAGAAATAGCGGTTCCAGTGACATTCTGGCAGCGTTCTCCATTATCCAAAATACAAGGGTAGATTGTACACTGTGTGACATGTGTACCTGAAGACTTGAACAGACCTGGGATATATTACGGCACGTGGAGCGGCGCTCTAAAAGTCCCGAACTTCATCGCAAGTACCTCTCTGTGCCCTCGTAAAACGATGGTGTGGCCATGACATATGAAATAAGATGCCTCAACTGCCTCAAGTACCGGAAACATGCCAGAAACGGCAGGTGAGTAAACGGCCATCTACCAACCGCGATTCGGAGCACCAACACCACGACTTAACAGGCACCCAGGGTGGCAAGTTAGTTAGTTAATCTCCAAGAAGCCGGGCCCTATGGCCGCACAGCGCCCCAGACATTATAGAACGCCACCGATCCACTCTACCCAATATGCTCCAGGCCTGTTTTCAGGCGACCCATGTAGTTGTGGCGCTGGTTGACCCCTGCCCAGCCGGCTGGGTATAGAGTACGGAGTGCATAGAGAGCCTAAGACGCTATTGGCACAAGCTGGGAGAGCCGGGGGAACTCTAGTCATCTGGGGTTATGATGAACCTTGGTTACAAAGCTCTCTCTGAAGCATCCACCCAACCCCAGGAACTTCAAAAGGCTCAATGCTGTAGTTTGACTCCTTGAGGAATGTCGATAAAGACCAGGTTTTGTCGATCAGCTACGACATAAAGACTACACAGCCTCTTGGCTAAATGGCCCGGACAGATATGGAAGCTATTGATGGTGATGGAGACGATTCCTTTCTGCTGCAACCACGCAGTGACGGAGCGAGCCAAGAAGAGACCCCAGCGTAGGTCAACCTGCGATACTCATGACTGGATGATCTGGCTGACCAAGTTTCCAAGTTGTCAATCATGTCGAAAAAAAAAGTCGAAATGCTCTAGGAACCAGCCTTGCGCTCAATGCGTCAAGTCAGGCAAGTCACGCGATGCTCCCAACGTCATCAGCCGAGTTCTCATGCCCCTCACCAGGTGTCGAATGTATCTATGAAGACAAGAGACTAAAGGGCGGTATCAAGACTGGAGTTATTGAACGCTTGACGCAGCGAATAGGTATGCGCTGGCAATGTTGCGGCATTGCCGAAACGGTTCAAATTTGACACTGACATATCACTGTAGATACTATTGAGAACATGTTTATGGGACAAGGCATCCTGCTTCAACAGCTTCTTCAGGCTAAAGAGCATCATTCCGTGACTGAGCCACGCTTCCGACCTCAAGATTCTTTCTCCGCATACACTGAAAACCTGAAGCGGACTTTCTGTGCCGCGGCCAACAATGCCAACGAGAAAATGAGCAGAGAAGAAGCGCAGGTTAGTGAAGGTCAACCAGGTGTCTCTGGACTAAAGCGACGACGCAGAGACGAATACGCCATACCGTTCAGGGCATCTCAAGTGCCCAACGATCCAAGTTTTGTAGACATGTGCGGACTCATCCCTCCATCGAAAGAATTGGCCACAATCGTGGATAAGTATTTTGAGCATATTCATCCATGGGTGCCTGTGCTTCACCCTGCAACCTTCCGCCAGCGTATGCGCGACCCTGATCGCCATGAAGGGCTCACTATTATCAATCGTGCCATCGTTGCGGTAGCCTCTCATCTTGTACCCATTAGCAATGGGCCGGATTCCAGTCAACAGCGGCAAAAAATGAGGCAGTATGCATCGGAGTGTCGACAAAATGTCATCACTTCGGCAATTGAGGGCAATTCCAAGGAGTCTATTCAGGCTGTAATACTGATAGCGTTTGACTCGGTGCGTATCTCGTTACTCATGTGAGGGATCGAAGTGAGGATCAGCATGAGATCTAACATGACATCATGAACAGATTAAACGCGGAACAAGTGTATCACCTTGGTCACTGGTCGCGATGATTTGTCGCAAAGTTGACGACTTGCAGCTGTATCTGGAGGAATCAGTCGACAAAGAATCGTGCTCTGAATATTTTCTACGACTTCCACCAGTGCTTGAGGCAGCCGATGCATGGGTCGAAGTGGAAGAGCGGAGGCGGGTGTTCTGGGCCGCGTTTCTCATGGACCGCTTTTGCAGTATTGCTACTGGGTACGCATTTGATTAATGGAAACATTGCTCAATGAGGGAATCCGATGCTAACCATACATTGCTTCCTCCGAAAAAGTGCCAATACTAGTATATCAAGCAGAAGCATTCGGCGACGTCTTCCTTGCGACGGATGCATGTGGGAATTCGACCAGCGTGTCGAGACATCTTTTTTTAAAACGCACGAGCAGCCGCAGAATGAGACGGAAACTCAAGAACCAGAGTCTCCCTTTCCTCCTGCATATTCTAACCCCGACGCACCTAGTGGCATCGGCGGACTTGCTTACACGATTGAAGCAACAGAGTCGCTGTTCCTGGTGACAAAGTTTCACGCGAGGCACACGTTTGAGTTGGAGAACTCTGCGCAGCTGTCAAGCTGGTTGAACAAATTTCGACAGTTAGACTCTCGGCTCTTGCAGTAAGTGACAATTTCTGATCTGTGGCTCATCCGGGGCAAGCTCAAACTAATATGCTGAATCGACAGATGGGAGCTATGCCTAACACCAAGATGGCGAGATGTGCGTGTGGTCAATGGTTACATTGACCCAAACCTAACTCTTGCGCATATCACACACAATGCTGCCATCATCGCGCTGCATAGACGACTTGCGCATCCCCCTCCGTCATCCCGCGCGTGGCTCTCGGCCCTCGTATCGGCCGCATCCAGAGAAGCGTGTGTCATGGCCGCCATCAAGATAAATCGGGTTGCTGCACGATATCTCGATGCCAGCGAGGGCATCCCTCCTCACCAGTTCGCGTTTTGCTTATTCATTGCGGGGCAACTGTTCATCAGTAAGATATGAATGACCGAGAAGATTGGACATTGCGTAATATGCTAATGCTCAATCTAGGCCAAGCAGTTCATCAGTCCATCACGCCGGCAGCAGAGCTCGGCACTATTATCCAAGCGCTCGACGAAATATCTAGACGCCTTGCTACTAGCCAGGGAGAGTTGCAGGACGACTTGCATTCCAGCACCCCAGCAGCCAAATTTGCGCACTCTCTCACAGAAATGCGTGACGGGATTCTGAAGCATCCCGAAGACGAAGCGCCCGCAGCGCCCGCGGCTCGGCCGCATATACAAAACGCCAGCTTTGCTGACTTACAGTTCATGTCTCAACTGGGAGAAATGCCCACCATGCTACAGCATTGTGCTACTTCACCCTCTAGCGGGGTCAGCTGGTTCGGCGCAGCCGGTCTAGACCAAGGCTCGCCAAGCTTTGGCGGCGACAACATGATGACTCTCTCGCAATCGCTGCTGCCAAACGCGAGGCTCATGAACAGCATGTCCCGCAATCAAAGCTCGACGGGGGTCGCGGGCGAGCAGAGTACCAATGAGTTTGACTTTCTGACGGAGCTGCGAAAATTAGAATCCAAGGCGAGAGAATATGACAAAAGGATAACTGAAGGGGACCAGAGCAATCAACACAGAAAGGGTCAAGGCCCTTAAGGATAGGCCGCATGTAAATGACGCTATGTAATCCCAGAATCAGGCGGTCAATTGATCCTGTATAATTCTAAATATGAACATGTACTGAATATTAAATGAGCAGAAACCTAGGCTGTAACTAAAGTCCTGGCCCGTTGTACACTCCTCTGTTAGGCTTGCTAGTTCCCGACACGGTGTTTCTGTAAAAGTCAAAGCCACCATTGTTGGCGATGATGGCTCCGTTATTCAGCGCCGGTGAGGAGGCCTTGAGCTTGTACCCCGATGCAGAGGCCAGGTCATTACCGCCTGAACCGGGCTTAACAAAACCAGGATCTCCCTGGATGCCATTTGAGGTTGGACGCTGCACGCCATCAAACACATTCCAACTCCAAGTGATGCCAGACCGTGCTGGGAGCGATGAATGTCCATTTCCGACAAAAATGTTGTTGGTAAACTCCGTGTTTGGGGGAAGCATCAGCTCGAAGTCCTTGTTGGGGCAGTACATGACGTTCTGATAGAAATAGAGCGTAGGAACATTGCCGTTGCTATAAATACGACAGTCGTTTTGGAAGATGTTATACCGGACGATCTGGTTCGCTCCGCCCGAAGTGCCGCAGCCATCGCAGTTCAAGAATGCGCCGCCGGCATTGTCACGACTGTAATTGTACTCCACAGTGCAATTGCCGGTGTTGCCCCAATCGCAGTCAAACGCCTCGCTGTCAATTTTGGACATGGTATTTCCGTAAACCACATTGTGGGAGATGACGGGATTGTGGTCACCGAGAACCCACATGCCAGCAAAGTTTCCTCCGGTAAAAGGATACGCACCGGTGCCCAAATCAGCAGCAGTGTTGTAGTCGATGAGTGGCGATTCGCTGTATGAGATGATGACGCCGTCACCACCGCAAGCGCGAATATTGTTCTTTGTGACATGGGCTTTGTAGCCGAGATTGTCCATAGCACCGACTCGAACTTTGATGGCACCACCTCCACAGTCGTGAACATCATTGTTGTTCACCAGGACATTATCATAGCGACTGCCCTTGTTCGCAGTGTCAACCAGGATGCCACAAGACAAAATGAAATCCGCAGAATGCGTATCCTTGTTTGTTTGGCCGGCAACATGATGGACCGTGTTGTAATCAATTGTGATGCCAGTGTGAGTCTTGCCATCAGAAGCCGTAACATGTATGCCTTGACGGGCAGCAATGCTAGTAGCGGGATTCGTCACTTCGAGGTTAGAAATTCTCCAATAGTCTTGGTTTGTGAGAGTGACTGCCGCAGCTGCACCGGTGCCATTGATGATGGGGCTGGAGCTGGAGCTTCCGTACTTGGTGATTTGTATCACAGAACTTGCTGTACCAACTCCCTTTGGCGAAAGCGTTCCACTGCATGTGGTGCCCGCTTTGAGGGAGATGATGTCCCCAGGCGAAAACGTCGGCGAATTGACTTGGCTAAGTGTATTCCACGGCTTGGCCTGGGTACCATCACCAGCGCTGCGCTGCGAGCAATCCACGTAGTACTGCTTGCACTGGACCTTGGGGGCCAACAACAGAGCCAATAGTGTGGCTCCAACGGAGGATTTGAGCGAATAGGCTGGCATGATTGTAATTTGAGAGCCAAGTGCTGTGAAAATATTGGACTAGTTTTAAGCGAGCTTGGTGTTGGCTATCTCAAACGATTGACCAGTTGAGATATTCCGCAATTATAAGCATTTGACGTGGTGCTATCTTGTCCCCAGTCCGATAAACTCGGCCCACTGCCCCTTAGAGGCGTTTGGGGAAGTTTGGGGAAGTCCGTGAGAGTTCAAGGGCAAGTGGACCACGGGCATGACTCCGACAACGCTCCGAGCCCCCGTCCGGCCGCTGCCCGGGGGTCCTACTTTGGGTGGCTGTGAGATGTGTACATAGCTGGGGGCCAAATGTGGCCTGAGTCAATGGCTGAGCTAGCTGAGGAGGTAGAGTTGTGGAATAAGCAGGTATTGAGCACAACTGAGCTAACGGCACCCCGGGTTCCATGACGCCTTATTAACATCCATCGTTCGTAGGGTGGTTAAAATGTGCCAGTAGATTGGTTGTAGGAGTAGCGAAAGATGGCGGATAGACTCCCTACGGAGCATTAATTGCGACTATCTAGACTATCCCTACCTGACATTGCATACTGCGTATACGACGCCATCATTTCAAGCTGAAGCCGCTCTTGGCATCGTGTGAGACCTCGGGTCGCCGAGACCACCGCCTTTCAATTTCCGACGGCGCCAGCTCCCCATGCTTGTCCGCAACGGCAAATACCGCAGTCATTAACACGACTTCTTGTGTTGGCCAAGCTGGGTTAGAATGCTTAATTGTCGGAAGCAACGTCCGGGGTGTCATCAAGTTCGTATTGGGGTCGGGCTTCAATATCTCACCACAAGGTTGTAAAATAGAGGAGTCTTTTGCGGAGAGATTCACAATTCCACTTGCACCTGCAGAGGACAACACGAAGCTGGAATCGGGAGTCTCCAGCGCAACTTCCCGGCTTTGTGCGCCCACCGAGCTCAGCGGCTGGTCGGAAGTGGCTTTGGTTTTCGCAAGAATCCGTCTGTCAGACTTTCTTCGGCCGTCAACCGCAAAACCACCTTCAACTGCATCGAACGTCCACTGAGATAGGTCTTGGCTGCATCGGATTCGATGGGACCGTACATGCCAGTCTGGCCAGATACTGCATGGTGGAATCAGAGTGGTTTCAACCTCTACTGAGCCTTTCGCCCATGGTCGCCACTTGCTCACCATTGCGACGACTTCTGTGTTGCCCTCTGGTCCGGTGATTGGTACCGAGATGAACCTCGTGTCGCCAGTAGATACCCACCGCACCGCCCAACTCTCCCCTCTGTCTTTACTCAACGCCAACAGGTTGTCCGGTGCGATTTGCGTAATGAGCTGTCCCGTAGGTATGCTGAACCCGAAAGCCGACGAGTAGGCAAACTTTGCGTATTTGGCTTGAGTCGCCTTCATTGGCCAAACGCAGAACTGCCCAGATGACAACATGAAGTGGTGCTTGCCACGGCTGTGGTTGCATACAATCTGCTTCGCAGGCTTAACCGCCATGACGTCGCGGCTATCGGTTCGATCGGGTGAATTCTTTTCTGCTAGGGGATGGGTTACCTCTTTTGAGGACCAGAAATCACCATTTCCAGACAATGCAACCACGATGAGCGATTTCAGTGCCCAATAAGGAGACTGCGGGGAATTGTAGTCCTCGCTCAGATACATGTTGGGATAGAGATATCCAATGTTCAGAGTTCCGTCTGGCCAAAATATATTTTCCGAATGAGTGGCCCACCAACGTAAGTGCCTCAGAAGCATGCCCTTGACCGCGCCGTGAGATGCATACTCGTCAGAGTCGTCGCACAGCCCAACATAGGCGAAGACGGCATAGAAACCTCCCATTGCGAATTTGTAGCATAGTGACCGGCCAAAAGGGATAGGTGCGCCTGATAGATGAGTTAATGATGCGGTCAACGCGTTGTACAACTTAAACCCCTTACCTTCTTCATCAAAATACGACCAGAAAGAACGAATGAATTGTTTCGCTCTGTCTCTGAAAACGGAACACCTGTCCGGGTCGAGATCACTTGCAAACCTAGAGTAGAGCATTTGGCTGAACTGTAGAGCAAAACTGCCCGAGTAGTAGTCGGCATGGCGGCCGCGCGGAGCATTACTTCCAGTGCCTTCCTGCTCTGGATCGTTGGAAGTTGGTCGCCACACTCCGTCGGATGACCATCCATCCGATATGTAGAAGCTCTCGAGTGTTTCTAGGTCTTGTTGAATGAATGGCCAGAGGGTCGACTTTTCCACTCCGCAGACTTTGATGAGCGCCAAGTTTGACAGAACTCGAAACCATCGCCAGTTGTTCTCCGGCATGACTTTGCCGTTCAGCCCACGTAGCCAAGATACGAGATTTGTCTTATCGTCGCCGCTAAGAGGCTCATAGAATGACTCTGGCGCAGTGAGGAGGGCAAATGAGATGATTTCCGCTTCAACCATTCTCTGGTCCCAGTCGCCGATTGGACCCCAATAGTCAGCATGTAAAGGATCGATGCCATTGCGAAGCCCTTCTATCCATGGCTCGACAAGAGATGTCGATCTCGTCTCATGGTTGTTGTTGTCCCTGTCATCTGCCAAAAGCGCCGCGACTACCCATAACGGACGAGCATAGCCCTCCAAGTCTGCGGCGACTTCATCAAAGTGAGCGCCTGAGGCAATTGGAAGTCTTATGCGGGCTCGTCCAGCGGAAAAATATGGAATCAGAGGCTGGAGAAGTGCCCTCGTAGCTGTCGTTACATCTTCCTTCGTCTGCAGAGGGTTGTTCGAAAATCCCGACAGTTGCGGCATCCTGATTGGTTTTTGCACACTGAATCTCTAATTGTCCCAAGTGAAGCCGGGCTGTTTCAATATAGACACATACAGCGGCAATATGCTCAAGCTTGTTGCTCTGATATCCGATTGATGCCGCGGACCACAAAGCGGATTTGTTCCTAGGTGTCCACTTCTTCTACGCTGAACATTACAACGGCAAAGTCAAAAACTCCGCATCATTCCCGAGATATTCAGAAGCGTACGGAGTAGTTGTTCATACAAGACCTTGGGTTGGCAGGAGGTGCATCATCCCCACAATGCCACGACATTAGTTCAAGTTCAGGTACTCCACCACCGCCAATATCTGGTCGTTTACGATGTCGGTCGCCGGAGGCAGTGCGGAGAGAGCCCCCGAAAGATACAGAGAGCACTCAGTACTCGCTGGAAAGACTGCCGTTGTGTTCGGTGCAATACGGAGCGAGTTGAATGGAGTGCGACGTGTGGATTGAAGGCGAACTTTGGTCGACGACGACGGGTAGTGCAAATCCTCTAACAGTGTTGAACGAAGTAAATAGAAGTATTCTCCCACTGACTAGGATTTCACAGAACTCAAACTTGATAGTAATTTTTTGGCCTCGTTCCCCAAGTTTTGTCTCACCATCAGCATCTACAATGACTGCCTCCATGCTAGCACCGCCAACGCAAAGTGGCAACGCCACTGCGCCAAATGGCGTCAAATCAAGCACGGCTTCCGGCCACAATGGAGTCAAACAAAAGCAAGAAGTCCAAAACGGCAGCTTGTCGAAACTGTTTTGCAGCAATGGCGTTTTCAAGATATGGAAAACTGCGATGGAGCATTTGGAGCGCGAGGTCTGTCCAAGCAATCTTGACAAGTCCACGATCGAACCTGAATTGACTTTCCCAACAACAGAACCCTCCTCAATCATTCCCAGAAACCGTTCCCCAGACTGGGCCAGATGCTGGCAAATACAAATACCGAGATGCGGAATTTTGGACTTGCGGCTTCTTTCCAGGCAGTCTCTATTGCCTTCTAGAGAGATCCATCCGGTATCCCCAGAAATTTCTTACCGACTGTGATACCCAAAATTCAATCTCAATGTCACGAGAAGAGTTTCGTCAGCAGCTTCTGGGGTTGTGCAGAGCTTGGTCTGCACCATTGCACGAGATGTCGAAACGCACAGATACTCACGATATTGGATTTATCGTCGAGCCTGCATTGCGGAGAGACTTTGAGTTGACTGGCGACAAGCGCAGTCTGGACTCTGTCATTAGAGCTGCTGAAAGCCTTGCAAGTCGATACAGCGATACGACAAAGGCTATTAGAAGCTGGGATAGATTTGTCAATAACAGACACAACTATACGAGCAAGGACGAAGACTTTCTGGTCATCATCGATAGCATGTGCAGTAAGTGACGGTCAATCTTCCATAAAGATGGTACAACATCAGTGCGCTAATACAGATTTGTAGACTTGGATTTGCTCTACTACGCAGGACATCACACATCATGCCAGCGCTTGATCGACATTGCTACAATCCACGCACACACTATTCGGAAGACGCATTTGAGCCAAGAAGGTTCCTCCACAGGGTCAAAGTATCCCCAATACTCGACGTGCCACGTTGCCAACGTCTGCCCCAGAACGGGAGACGTCGTGCAGCGACTCACTGCACAGGGGTACTCTGATACGTCTACCTGGGCACGCGGACAGGCATGGGCAATCCTGGGATTTGCCCAGACATTCATGTGGACCAAAGATATTGTGTTTCTGAACACTGCCTGTGGTCTGGCCGAGCATTTCATGTCGCGCATGGAGTCTTCGCCAGCTTGCGTGGAGAAAAACGGCAAAATTGGCAGAAATGTCCCTCTATGGGACTTTGATGCTCCGATTGACGAAAGCGATCCTTTGCGCGACAGCTCGGCTGGCATGATCGCGGCAAACGGCATGCTCGTCATTTCCGGCGCTTTGGTCTCCGTTGGGGATTTTGCAGAAGCTCAAAGGTTTCTGCAGATGTCCTTGGCCATAGTCCAGGACATCTTGGCAATGTGCTATTCTCTTGACGAGCTTCATTTAGAGGTCGAGAAAAGGCCGGACGGATCGACGAGGGTCACGGCGAAGAATGTAGCTGACTCGAGCGAACCGTTTGACGCATTATTGCGATGCTCTACTGCTAATTACAACCGAGACTGGACGGACAAATACTATAACCATGGGCTGGTGTATGCAGACTATTATCTGCTGGAATATGGCAATAGACTGTTGCAGCTAGGATACGCGTAAGGTTCTGGGAATAGATTTCTTGTAGCTTATAGCTTCAGTCATCGATTAATCGCAATAGAATCGTTTCAAAGGATGTTGATACATTGCATGGTCAGGTTGACAAAACCGCTTCGTAGTATCGCTAAGCAGCAAAGAATGGCATTTCGTGGTTTGGCATGCTCAGAGTGACTAGGCTCACCCTACAAACATTCTCCCTGACAGGAATAACGATCTCAAATTGACCGTTTGAGATTATGCCAAAGAGATGAAGCAGAATTCACCCGGCAAATCACCACCGCGGGCTCGTGTGCGAGTCCAAGAAGTTGCTGCGACTGCGATAGCTGAAAGGTTGGAGTTGCAATGCCGGTGCCATGAGGACCGGACAGCCCATGTGTATGTACAGCACTATACGGAGTACACAATAGCCTGTAAACTAAGCAAAACTTGAGAGTGTGGATGCAATACGATGCGGTTGAGCAGTACATTTGTTGACATTGAATACACTCAGGTCACCACCTATACAATGGAAAGGTGTATTTTGTCCCATTCTTACCGACCGCGGTATGCTTCTCCCGAGCAGACAGACGAAAGACAAACTATGAGGTATAGTGTCTCTGAAATTCCGCAGTTTTGTCGAACTGTAACGAACATGACAAAATTCGCTGTATTGTTTGATACATCTAGAGTATTGTTTTGCCAGAGTGGTTGACATTCGTACTGTCACCAACCACATGATCCTCAGTCACTGAAGCACCCTCATGGTCTGCTACGAGCCTCTCCAACGGCTCGGCCTGCTCACTCACTGCTCCGTGTTAATCCACGGGGGTAACACCTACCAGGCTCCCAGGTTCCCCGCAACCCCAGGTCCTTCTTGAAGCGAACTACCCCGTACTGCAGACCCACGCATTGACAGCGCTGGTTTCCCTACTCTGCACTGAAGCGAAAAGAGCTATCCGTTACGGAGTAGTAAAGTTGTCTACTCCGTAGCGTGCCCTGACTCAGGCGCTGAGTTCCTGACTCTAAAGAGACTGGTCTGGTTGACACCTGAGGAGGCGGCCGCCGGAGCCAGCTCGGTCGCCGCTCCGGTGCATCGAAATGAGAGTCAAGGTGCAGAAAACGGAGTAGTGGCTAACTAACTAATAACTGGGAACGTAGAAACCACCGGCGCACCAGCGGGCGTGTGGCCGGAACTGGCGACATCCAGAGGCGTTAACCAGTACCGTCGGCTACGAGGCGGCATTATTGTGGCTTGCAGATGTCCTGTGTTCAACGGAGTAACCTCCAACGTCAACACCTATATACATCGCAAGAACCGTCACAATGGATCAACACTGATACTGCCTTCCGAGGAGAGACGCTCAGAACGTCTAATCAACACCCAATCGCCTGTTGTTTACAGTTCACGCATCCCCTGCCCAAACCAAGATGGCTTTCCCCACGGAGCCAAGCTCCAAGAATTCCAGCGACTTCGTCGCGGAAAAGAACCTGGAATCTACCCAAGTCGTTCATCATGATGTTCTCCCGACTGCAGATGGCCTGGCAGAAGCTATGGCTAAGGCAAAGCCCTCGGCCATGAGCAAGCCACTCCTCAAGCTGTACTGCTACTGCGCAATTGCCTTCCTTTGCTCTACAATGAACGGTAAGATGAAGTAGCCTTTGGGATCGCAACGTAAAACATGCTAATTCCATATGCTCAGGCTACGATGGCTCAATCTTTGGATCTTTGCCTGCCATGGAGTCATTCAGATATCGCTTCGAGGTTGAAAAGACAGGACCAAAGCTCGGATACATATCCGCCATGTACACTGTCGGCACCGTGTTATCCCTACCTGTCACGGGTCCTGCTTGCGACTTCATGGGCCGCCGCATGGGCTGCTTTATTGGGAGCATTATCGTCATTCTTAGCACCATTCTATCTGCCTTGGCGACAAACACATCCCAATTCGTCGCTGGTAGGTTCTTCCTCGGCTTCGGGGTCAGCATTGTTCGATGCGCAAGCTCTATTTGGTGCGCCGAAATCGCACCACCGTCATATCGAGGCGTTCTGACGGCATTTTACAATTGCACTTATGCTGTTGGAGCCCTCATGGCTGCTGGGGTCACCCGGGGCTCTGTTCAATATGCTGGCGACACTTCCTGGAGAATCCCTGTTTGGTGCCAGCTGATTTGCCCTGCGATTGTGGCGGCCTTCATTCTGTTCTTTCCAGAATCCCCGAGATGGCTGTATGCACATCGAAAGGAGGAGGAAGCTGTCGAATTTTTGACCAAATATCACGGAGACGGAAATCCCAACCACCCGCTTGTCCGTCTTCAAATCGAAGAGTATCGCCAAGTCATTACGCTCAATGGCTCTGATAAGAATTGGTGGGACTATAGCGATCTCTATAAGACACGCTCAGCACGATGGCGCATGGTCAACGCCCTCATTCCTTCTGTTTGGGGACAATGCTCTGGAAATGCAGTCGTCAGCTACTACTTGCCTGCCATGCTTGCGACGACTGGCATGACCCAGTCTGATCAAATCCTGAACATCAACTTGGGATATACGGCCATCTCTGCCGTGGCATCTTACGTAGGCGCTAGTTTGATCGAGAAGATGGGTCGTCGACCGACCAGTATATGGACTTCTGTTGCTTGTTCCATTTGCTTTGCTGGTATCACTGCCGGAGCCGGTTCCTATGCGACCACCAAGTCTAGTGCTTCTGCCTCTGCCGGAATTTCCTTCATCTTCATCTTTGGATGGTGTTACAACTTCGGCATGACGCCGCTGCAGGCCCTGTATCCTGTAGAGTGTCTGTCTTACGAGCAACGTGGTAAGGGCCTGGCCTTTGTCTTCGCTTTTGTCCATTGTCTGGCGTTTGTGAACCAGTTCTGTTTCCCTATTGCATTACAGAAGATCGGCTGGTACACCTACATAGTGTTTATTGGCTGGGATCTGATTCAGGCAACCATCAGCTACCTCTTCTCTGTCGAAACCAAAGCGCGGTCTTTGGAGGAAATGTCGGAGATCTTTGAGGCGCCAAACCCCGTCAAAGCCTCTTTACGCAGACCCAAGGTTTCGCACAGCAGCGAAGAGGGGAAATGATCTTAAAACGTCTGTATCGCACAAACTTGTAGCTGCAATATGATAGCACAGTCTCGAGCATAATAGTATTTGAGCATTTGATGTAAGCGTTACAATCTCAATTGGTCGCGTTTTGCCACATAGAGCTCGCTTCCCATTTGGGAATCCGATGCGTGGAAATATCTGGGTGATCTTTGATCATGCATTGAGCAAAAGTATCCGGCAAAGTATATCGCTATTCTATATAAGTTCAAATTATGGCGTGCTGTGAGTGCGTTGCGGCCTACGCATGGTGAAAAAGTTATCATTTTGTCTGACTCGAGAAAGTGCCGACCCAATAATGGCACCGCGGGACAGAATGAAGTGCTGGTTGTATCTTAACTATTGGGAGCAGAGTACAAAAAGGCTTATGTGGGTTACACCCTGACTCCTTGATTGACAGGCTATCCCATACGAGCGCGCGATGTCATCTATAAATGTGTTTTAGGGAACGCCCCTACCATTGCCATAATTTGGCGAACCAACTAATACTACCATTCCAACGACCAGCTAACTAACTAGTGACTGACCATGGCTGCCTAAAATAAGCCGGCTGGCGTACCCCGGGAATATGGCTAAGAGCTCATGGCAACCAGTAATTTTCAGTCTAACTCTCAGTCGTGTATTGAGAGTATATTGCTCTTCTGCTCTGAGTAGCCCCGTTTCTGCCAATTTTCTTTATACCGAACTCGCGCTTGCATCTGTCCCCAAACCAGCGCTCTACTAAATATGTTCGAACCATCCGGCTTAGAATGGGTAACGGTGAAAACCACGCTCCCTGCAACTCCATACCCGCAGGAAGAAATACGGACGACCCGCCTCGTTTTACGAAAATTCAGGGCAGATGACCTTCAATCACTCTTCGAAATGCGCGCACAGCCAGAGGTCGCAGCATGGACGCCATCCGGCAAGCCCGAAACGGACATTGAGAACACAAGGTCCTTTCTACAGAAACGCCTCGACGGAGCACGCGATAAAAACTGCACATTTGTCATCTGTCTCGCCACAACGGGAGAGTATATCGGCCACGGTGGCGCACACACGCAGAAGGGAGTTCTGGGCTGGCCCGAAGTCGGGTACAGTCTTCGTAAAGAGCACTGGGGGAAGGGATACGCTACGGAGTTTCTGCGGGCTTTCCTTCAGCTATGGAGAGGCCTACCGAGAGCTGAGTGTGAAATACGGGTGGATGTGAATACCGTTGATACCGGTTGCATCGAGGGCGATCCAGTTAGTGAGCGTTTAGTGGCAATTACGGCCGCAGACAATAAAGGTAGCCGAAGCGTGCTTGCTAAGAATGGTTTCGGGCTGGTGAAGATTTGGCGGACTGACAACATGCGAGAGGAGGGTGGCACGATTGATCTTCTTTGTTATGCAACGACTGAATTTGGCAACTAAATATATAGACAATCTGTCCTTCCAACTGAACCAATGGCTGCATTTACGGTCTTGTTCATGTGGTCGATTGGAGTGCAATGAAAATGGGCTTTACTGGTTTCAACTGTACTGTCGATGATGTACCGTCCCCTGTGAAGCCATTAATCTGACTTCGGTCGCTGATGCTTCGCCAGCCACTCAGGTACAATCTCACGATAATCAGCAGTCCTGTACGGCAATAGCAGTTCCGACAAGATGCCGCCCTTTCTCGCATGGTTTAGGCCCAAATCTCGAAGCAACATGTCAAAGTAAGGGAGACTGTCAAATATAAAAGACGGCGCCTTGTTGCCCCAATCTACGGGATATCTCCATTTCCCGAACCGATTGTACAGTACAGTCTCATACTTCATTTTGCCAGTGAGTTCTGGCGTCAAAGTATTAACCACGGGGTCTCGATCTAGTTTGCCTGCCATGAATGCAGCGATCCACAGGCTTTGAATCTGCGCGGTTACGGTCACGTCGTAGCTCGCGGCCATGCCGCAGAACGCGATGTCTCGATGCTTGAGGAAGCGCCGTGAAGGTGGCACGATGAATCGATGAAGCATGTATGCCGTCAGATCATTGTACTCGGTTATTTTGCCGTTCCTTGCGGCGCCTTTGGTGTCTGATAACGGGACGTAGCTGTTCAATGACTCTGGCTGGTTTTTGAGCCGTGGGAACCGTCGCAGGATGTCTTGGTCGGCTTTATCCTGAAGGAGACTCCTGGCCGTCTTGAAGCCATTGTAATCCAACGGCTGTCGCTCATGAGGAAGGCCGAGTTCTACTTCAATACCCTCCGGCAGGAACTTCATCGGAGGAGCTTTCTCCCAGCCGGTGTGTACAAGCATTGATTGGGTCTGGAAGCTAGTTCCATCGGAGAGATGCACCGTGTTAGGACTAAGATGATCAATCTCACCGATGTGGATGCGGATCTGCCCGCTCTTGACTAAGTCAATGAAGTTCGTGTCGTAGTTTATTATACTGAAGCTTGTCCCGGCGTAGAAAGCTTCCAGGTTCGGTTTCAATTTTTTAGTCTCTGGGTGTGAGTTGAAGTCGCACAAGCCAAGTATCACTGCCGACAATATTCTCCAGAAGAGGTTCACGATCAGTCTGCCCACGAAAGTACCGTGAAGAAACCATCGAGCCCATGGATGGCCGTCTTCAGCGCCCCAGATGCAAGGACTGAACCATGTCAAGACTCTGACATCTAGATAACGAATAAGCCATTTTCGTCGCTTGATACGTTCCAGGACTTGGGGAGTACTCACTGGTCAAATCCTCTAGTTTTAGCCCCAACGGTACATATGGAGGCGACATCCAGCAAGGGCCGTAGCCAGAAGCTGTGTGAGGCGAAAAGTCAGTACGTGCCAACCGATGCAGCGCCGGAGTTACCAATGAACGTCTTCTCACATCTTATAATCCAATGGACCTCTGCACCGGCAGTGGCGTAAGCATATGCAGCATCCCAAGCATATTTTGTCGACCCGTACACCGTGGCAGACTGTGATGTGCCGATAGTGTCTCTATTTTGGCGAAAGTCACGCCCGTGAAAAACCCTACTCCCAAAGGCTTCCTGACCGACAAAAGTTGGCAGTCTGGGCTCAGACGTGAGTCCCGTGGCGACGATAAGACGTCTCGTGAGAAGTGTCGTCTGCTTCTCGTCTCGCTGCACTTTCAAGATCCACCCGCCATCTTCATCCTGATGTCGTGCGCTGATAACTTTTGTGCGCAGGCAGATAAGACTCCGGAGTTGAAAATGATCTGAGTAAGACTTGAGATATTCATGCACAGCTTCCCCCGGGACAGGCTTGTCGATCTCGGCACCAAACTTTCCACTCTCCATCGGAAAATCCGGATATTGGTATGTCTCGAAAAAAGAGTTGGTTTTGAGGCCAGGATACAGCCTTTCTGACGCCCACGATCCCCCAATCGATGATTGCGATTCGAAAATAAGGAGAGAATGGTCCGGCTTGCTGCATAGATACTGCTTTGCGGCAGCGAGGCCACTCACCCCTGTGTAAGGTTAGTCGCCAGACGTAGTACAGTGCTGCTGCGTGCTTAGAATAGACTTGTCCTTGGACTACTCACCTGCTCCGATGACAACACAATCCAACGACTCCATGACTGGAAGCAAAACGTTCTCTTCATCAATTAGAACAGAACAGCAGGGATGTCGAAAACGTACTGGGGAACGCTGACTTATAACCCAGCTATAACAGGCCCATTTTTCGGTCGCATATCTGATGTCTTATAGATATATTTGTCAAGGAATATGCTGCCGTACGTTGTCATGGCCAGTTTCAGAAAGATACTCCACCCAACAATACCCAACATAATGCACTATTGTGCATCTATTGGCCATCTTCTGATCTTACATGCAAAGTGATAACCTCGCAGCCCTCAATCACGAATCGCGTCTCGTGCCGTCCCGTCGTATAGCAAGGGAAGTGGATCAAAGCACTCATTGGGCAGTGTATGACGTTTTAGAGCAGACAACTCGTGGCACCGCCGAGGAGGTAATATCTTTGCCTCCGAAGGAAAGCGGGGATCAGCGGTGCTCACTCTGCGTATGCATGTTTACAGAAACCAGTCTTTGTCCCCAGTAATGGGGGGTTCACTCCACATATCCCGCCGCGGCGGGATACTACACTACAATACCCGGCAATAATGTGACGGCACGGAATCCATTGGTTTACGTGGTCACGATTTGACCAATTATCGTTCCCTTGATGCTGTGTGACGACTTTTGCAGGGTAAGATTCGAACCGGATTTCGCTTGTACATCAGAGCTGAACAGACGCTACTGCACACACACGTAGCTTTGTGCCAAAAATCGGTGATACGACAGATATTGTGATAAGAAGAATTGAACATTTGACAAATGAGTTTCTCTAAACATTTCTTGCGATAAAGATGCGTCTGCCCATTCACACTGCTCCAATTGCGTGTGTCAAAGTCTCCCAGCCAATGAACAGAGTATCTGCTCCTGCTGGCCGAGCGGCAGCTGTGTACTGTTTCGTATACGGCATGCTATACTTGCTACCCATGGCGCTATACCCCGGCTCAGTCACATCCTCTAGATGCAAGCTGAGATTCCCTTTACAAAGCCAAGATGGCACTGCCACTGCGCCTCCCTTCTTGTCATACTTCGTCTGGAACTCGAGCCCGTATCGTAGCCGGGTCCCTACTTCCTCGGCGTACAGATCCCTGCCTTGGATTCGAACGGTCTCAGCAACATGGCTTACAGAGGCGAGACCGTAGCTGGTGTGAGTGAGATCTCGGCAGATCTCCATAGCCATGCCGTCCTCGTTAAACTCTTTTTGGCCATTCCACCAGTAGTCTAGCAATTTCTCTCGACTGATTCCGGGTGGCCCACGAGGTCCGTCACCATCGCTAGGAGAGCGACAAGAATGGTAAGTATGACGTTTGGACATGCATCTGACAAGCGTTTACGGAGTAGTAAATACATCGACGTACCTCTTGAGATATATATAGTAACTAGTAGAGTTTATGAACCGAGCAATAGAGCGATCGTAAGTGCCTCGGTCATTGAGAAAGACGGCGATGGCGATGCTGGCTTCCATGAGCACTGTGCGTGTGTAACTACTTGTTAGTCCGCCAGGCCAGACTTCACACGCGCAGAGCGCAGAGTGTAGAGTACAGAAATTACGACATACCCAGCTCCCAGTTATTGGGATTCGTGGAGCCGTTTTTGACTATCGGAAGGTAAACATCCCGAAGCATGCCCTCGAAAGCACTGATGTCAGCCGTGCTCCATCCAGCCCCCGTATAACGGATGATCTCGCCAGCGCGCGCCCAGTCTGCAGCAGCCCACGCAGCCTGCAGAGGAGCATTCGAATTGCTGTGCTTCTTAATGGTTCGGGCCCATGCATTCATGATGGAAATCGCCCGATCAGCCTTGGACTTGTCCTTTGTTGTGGCCCAAGCCAAGGCATTCAGGTACGCTGCCATGGCGTTCGATCTTTCATCAGTGCAGCCGACATCTGGATTGGAATACGGGCCGCATTCGACATCCTCGACAGGCGATGCAGTGGCTATACTGGCATATGGATGCTTCATCATAGCGGCGTAAGCATCCGCCCAGGGCTGTTTTTTTGCTGCCACGTTTGATGCCATTCGTTGTATGTGCGTGTTGCTAATAAAAATCCCTGGATGAACAAATCCGGCGGCGGCATCTCGCGATTGAACTAGACGATTGCCAGAGGCGCGAGAATTCAGATTCTGCTGGATATGTCTACCATAGCCGCCGGCACACAGGGCCGCGAGCAGGAGAGATTTGACGACAAGCATTGTTGCCGTGGGATAAGTTTTGCAATGTTGGTGCAACGACAAATCATCTAGTTGTTGGCTTCCAAGTTGGCGAAACACGGGAATAGCTTAACCAGTTCCAGCAAAGGCATGCCTCATATATACTGTAGTCTAAGCAGCGGCAGCACAGCCGCCCTCTCCTGGTTGTGTTCATCATGTTCAGCCTTCTTTTCTTGGTGTAAATTTCAGGGCACCAAGCCAGACGGCAGATAGCTAGGTACATTCGGCCACTGCGCCGCGCTGATTCCGGTACCGCAAGCTAATGGCCAGTCCAATGAAAGCGGACTAGAGCATCACGCTTACGGAGTACATACACATCTGCGCCTATTTAGATATGTAACGTCACTGGATACTGGGGCTGCTTGCTCGACCTTCCGAATACTAACTGAACACGCGGGCTGGTAGCGGCGCCGGGACCCGTCACCCATGCAATAGTTTCTTCATGCTGTGAATGGCGGCGCCACACGTTTGAGGTGCTGCCAACTACATATTGCAGATAAACAGCGAGGCGATCTAAGAAAACACAGTATTTCTCACCAAGCGGAGTTCACGAGTCAGAGTGAATGTTGAAAGCAACCGGCGAGGCAGCAATGGAACAAGCATGTTTGCTTGAGATGAGCAGGACAGTTGACGGGACATGTCGCCATGACATGGACTGGGTAATTCCCAACTCAGCAACCAATCCCTCTACTCCGTGTCGCACAGCAGGTCGCCAATGAGACCGAAGCACGCAGAACGCATAATACGTCCGAGCCCCTCGTTATTTTATGTGTCGCCGATCTTCAACGTTACGTACTAGGCAGTGCCCACCATAACTATATTGGGCATTGCGGAGTGCGGAGTAGTCAGTGTGTAGATACGCTCATCGCGGGGATGCTTCGCTTGCGCTTCATTCCAGTACACTAACGGAAGGGCCATGAGTCTTTCATTACACTTACAAATAAAGGGTTAGCAAAGCTAAAAGCTGCCTGCAACCCGACGCCTCGGCTCATCAACCGCACTGCAAGACGGGGGAGGGGATTTGAGTTGCCATGAAAACAAGACGGTCGAGGTGGCAGCGAAACAGTTAGTGACCATTGCATCGCCACCTTGGACTGCGTAATCCCCGCCAAACTAATGTGCTTACTTACGGATGAGAACATTGTGTACTTCCAAGCACCAATTTTGTCGGTTGCGCCGGAGTTGAATTGCTGTGCGACGAGCCGTTGTCGCCCTCTCCCCAGAGTCATCTACAACATAATAAATCCGCGTGTAATTAAACTATAGCCGTGCTGCCAATTCAGGTAGGTGTGAGTGCGGTGCAGTCACAAGCTTGCCAACTCCATGGTAGCCACGTGCGTCACATCCCCATTCCTACTAACACGTCGCACGACAGACCAAGTCAAACTGCTTATCGAATGTGATCTGAACCGGTCAAACCAAAAAGAACGTGAAAATTTGGCATTTCACCAGTAAATCCCGAGTACGGAGTTTCGCATCGCCCGAGCAGCATCTCATCGCCACCTGGATAATGACGCGCACTATACGCTGGGAAGCCATAGACTCTTTTGGCGCGGAACATCTTACACTCCAAAGCACTGACTCCGGCTTTGTAGCGCAGAGTGTCGTGATATCATCACAGTCGACCAACCATTGCGGCGCCTCTTACAAAATTGACGTCGACCATCATTGGAGGGTAAAGCGTGTAGAGCTGAGGCTCACACACTGGTTCGATGCTGTGATACTACACAGCGACGGAAATGGGCGTTGGCAAGACTCATCAGGAAGGCCGCTACCAGCGTTTGATGGATGTGTGGACGTCGACATTTCTTTAACGCCGTTTACCAACACGCTGCCGATCAATAGGCTCAACCTTGCTAAAGGTGAAGCACAAAATATCAAGGTCGTTTATTTCCCGTCTCCTTTGCTCCAGCCGGTCACGGATATGCAGCGATACACGTGCATCGAGGAAGGAAGCGTGTACTTATATGAAGCACTTGAGCGTGGCAGGCGCAGGGAATTGCGCGTTGACAGCGACGGGGTCGTCGTGGATTATGCCGGCTTATTTCGACGGTCTTCCGAGTAATGTCTCAGAGTTTTTGCCCAGTTACTCGCCTTGTCAACGAAAACTAAGGCATTTGTACGGAGTATGCCGTATGGAGTATACCAGTAAAATTAGTTTCTCTCCGCAGCCTTCCTGATTCCGTCCAACAATCGATGTGACTTGGCCGCCGACTTAAGCGTGGCGTACTTTTTCCTATCTCCCTTCGCAAATGTCTCGTACATCGATGAAGCATTTGCTGCAAGATGATATACTCTTTTCATACCCCGCGCTTGGCGCCGAATATTCAGTGTTGCCAGGTTGAGGTCTTGGCGCCAAGTGATGTCTGGCGCCGTATGCTGAACCTATTTACAAGAATTCCACACCGAAATTTAAAAGGTTCCGGTCGCGGAGTTTCTTGCGCATTACCTGTTGACAGTCATTAAACCACGACTGTCGCCTGCTTAAGTCGACTGCGCTGAATTTCGTTGACTATCTGCTATGTCTGCACTGGTCATTAGCCTTTCGTTTGTGACATCAAGTACCATGCGCGAAATTTCGGCTGTCCGGTCTTTTCCCACCCATAAGCTCAACAAATAATTCTGTTCCTATTCTTCATTTTCTAGAATGCAGGAAAGAAACCCGATCCCGCCACGTTTGGTTGCGAAAGTGCTTCCCGTAGATCATCGAGCAATCCCCCATGCAACAGTGGCCGCAGGAAAAACAAAGACGGTATTGAATGGTGACAATATATTGGAAGATGCAGGCATGAAAAAGAGTCAATTAGAGGGGAAGAGGAAAAGGTAAACGAACGCGGGAAACCCGAGGAATGCTATGCCCCAATTGAAATTGGTCCGGGAATTGGTAGTGAACGTAATGGAATTGGTTGGACTGTCAACTAACGTTGGTTCAACTTTGGTGCAAACAAATGGTTTGCGTGTGTTGATTGTGACACTCTAATCTATTCGGTTCCGAAGGACGTTCATCCGCAACACAAGCTCAAAATCGCCAACACCCATCTACGATCTAATACATATTTTTATTAAGTACGAAGAGCTAATTCGAGTTCAATATTGTGTTGGGAGCCTACCACTCACCAATAGTTAACAGAAAAAAGACTTACCGTAGGGTAGTGTATGGAGTGCATGCTACGATAGATCATATAGTGCGCGTCTGTATGGAATACTCTGTACGGAGTAGTAAGTTAACCATACGGTCTCACCTGCCTTACGACAAAGCATCACTGCTCTCACTGGTTAGCCCCTTTCACATTTGGATACGGTAAGTTTCTGTCACATGTAGCAAAAGGATAATTGGGACACTCCCATAATTCGGTCTGTTGGATTCATGGCTTCTGCTGAATACTCCATACGTGAACTCCTATTACAGGCCCCATGCTGTTAGGCGCATCGGCAACCTCCTCAGCTCCAGCCCAAGCTGCGTACGGCAGCTCGTTGAGTAATTTCCCTTAGCGGCCGGAATGCCACGAGCCGATCACCATGCCGATTGATTACATCCCTCTAACAGGAAATTTTGCCATATTTCCCCAGGTTTGCCTCCAACCAAAATCCCGTGCCTGTCAAATTAAAATTGCCGGTCCTGACATACCAGTGCCGTTAAGGCTGTCGGCGCACAATCTACTGTCTATTGAGTATAGTTCGAGGTACTCCGTATAACGCCGAATTTAACATACATGTGAACTACTCCCGTATGCCTGAACGGCAACATCGCTTAGCCCATGCTTTGTCAAGTCCTCGCTTCTCTGTCGATCGCAGCGGTAATGCTTTACCTTAGTGTTTAGCCAGTCCGCTGGGATCTGTCCGGAGCGAGTTCCCGACACCGGCGACAACATTTTTTCGGGCCCTCGCTACGGAACTAGGCCATGGCAGCGTGGCTGCAGTAGAGATTACCACTGGGGCCAAGTTTGCTTCTGTGTCTCACTATAGTTCAGGGGCAGCGCGGCATCCAGGCAGGTTTTTCTTTTTTGTTGCGCCTGTCGCTCATCTCTCCGTTGGTCTCAGCCACGGCAAAAAGGGGCAACCCGAAGACACAGGAGCACTAATAAAACGTGGACAGTACGGAGTAGTAGCACCGCATCTAGACCATTTCTACAGAAGGTGAATCATGCTAAAGAGTCAAAATGATAAAAGTAATCTGTATCATAAACGTAACCTCTTTGAGGAAAGGAAGTATAAGGGCACTCGGTACTGCAATACGATAATGTTGACAAAACTTGAGGCGGCTTTAGTGAAGCCACTCGGTGTAGGAGTAGATATCCCTTCGGGACGTGGCTTGCTGTGTGTTGACCTCCGATAATGACTTCGGCTAAACGGAATGCCCCATGCTCGATACTAAACTATGCCGAGTCCAGCCCCGACATTGGGTACATGAGCTTTAGATTAAAATTTTGCCCACCAAAAAAGTGCATGCATCTCCATTGTGCCGCGAGATAATTTCTCATCCCATGGGTATGAACCGGTCCATGCGGTGGCGTTGCTGTTAGTTGCGGCTACATGGCTGTAAAGTCACAAGCCTCAACGCCTTGTCTTGGGCGTGTGAAGGATTAGCTGGATGTGCAAATTATCACAACCTACCAACAACAATAGGAGAGAAGAAAAAGAAAAACATCATGCTCCAATTGAAGTATGGGCTGGACGGAAACACGACCAAGTAATTGTATAGACGAGTCGGACGAGACGAGCTGCAAGTTCATGTATAAATACGAAGCTCCTGTCTCTTCCTCATCGCCCTTTTTTCCATCATCGCAACCACTTACAACAGTAATCAATTTAATTCTTCACTTTCTACTTCTCAAAACCACTCACCACTTACCTCTTAACTAATCTCCCAACCTTCACCGCAAAAATGAAGTGCACCATCTTCTCCATCGTTGCCATGGCTGCTGCCGCCATTGCCACTGCCACTCCTGGAAGCTACGGCAATGGCGAGAGATTGGAGCACGTGTACTGCACCGATGAGCACGACTCCATCATTGATATCAAAGTCGACATCGAGCTCTCCGATCGCATCAAGCAATGCAGCCGTGGTCTTGGCCTCGGCCTGGAGCTCAAGCTCGACATCGACATCGACATCGACATTCGTGAGGACGCCGACAAATTCTGCAGAGACCATGACAGAGTCCACGGTGTCTGGGGTTGCTCTAAGCCCTGCCATGTAAGAATGACCACACTCAACATTAATGAAGTTAATACTAATACCTGTTAGGGCGAGATCGACTACGACCACTGCACTCGCTGCGACCACGGCGAGTACTAAACAGGCTCTGAGTCATCGCATACACTTCTCACATCACTGCATCAGCGATTTTTCTTATGTGGATGGATACAGATATATGTCTTACTGTATGGATACTTGACATGGAAATATAGATTATAATGGTACATTCTTTTCAACGCGGTCAACGCTGGTCCATGGGTTAAGGATTGAACGGGGGCTGTCGAAGACTCGTCACAGTTCAGCCACAGGCCATGTGTTGCCTGTAACATTAATACATTTCTTTTTTATATTAAAAGTTTTATTAACTTCTATAAAGTTGAGTGACATGTTCTGAGTGGTGATCGAAGCAAGAAATTTTTTACTCTGAATGTCGAGTTATGGACATCATTTTCATATTCGTTGATCCTCGGATATCTAGATACAACTTTCTGACCTTTGTTTAAATGAGGTATATTAGACCGTATATCAGCAAGACTAACGGCTAGTCTTGGATTGTATGCTGGGAAATGAAAATGAGACAGTCTGGTTTACAATAGGACTGTCTCGATGTATCTTGGTTCAGAATTACTTCGCCATAACCTCGGGCAAGGACGCAGGAAGTAACAAGACGTTCATTAAAGTTTATGACTATTAATATGCATTTGTTCGAAAGGCTTGGAGTGCAAGAGTCATTTAGCTAGGCTGAAGAAATAGATGATCTGCGTCCCAGACGCTATAATTATTGTTCATTATATTGTTCACATAAAACATACCCGCATTATTGCTTCCGAAGTAGTACATATTATCACTCTGAATCAAGCTCCAGGCTTCTCGACGCCGAATCGTACCTGACGACCCGGTCGATTTCCGCACACACCAGTGGGTACACATCCCTCCACGCATTACGTCCCATCCAGCAATCTAAATGCCCATACCCGTTGATTACCTTCCTGCGGTACTGTATTCCTCCGCCATCAATGCCTGCTGAACGACCAAATTTATGACACAAAGTTGCATACGTTTTCTCCGTCGCCGCTGGTGAGAGAACGTCGTTATCCTCGCCTGAAAACAGAAAGAATGGGATCCCCCTGAGGCGCTCAATATTCTCATCGGTTGTGAGGTCTTCGTAGCCTGGTGCATTTCCTGTGACGGCTCCAGACATACGCATCAGCAAATGCATGAGTGTCATATTGGCGCCGTTAAAAAACTTGTCAATATGTTTGTGTGTTCCCTCGTTGAAGTTATTGTGGTTCCAACAGCGTCCAAAAAGGAACGTTGTTCGGTGGCAAGCCGCACTTCTGCACTTTTCTTTTTTTTGATCTGGATAAAATCGTAGCAGCTGGTTGATGGCATTTTGGATAATACCGCTGCTTGGAGAGTCTCTGCAGTCGAACCAACGTCCAGCCAAGCGTCTGTATACTGTGTCCAGCGCTATGGGGGCTAATTTTTTAATCACATTGCTTGTGCTCCATACTGGGTTCATAAAGACTTGGCTGCATGTGACACCGAGTACCCAGTCAGATGGTATAGTGCCATCGAGAAGACCACAGGCAAAGGCAACAGAGCCCATGCAATGGGCTACGGTGTACAGCTTCTTCTTCGACCAAACTTTGCGGATATACTCGAAGCAAGCTAGGATGTCAAGCCTGGCATCGTATGTTGTCCAGTTTCCTGTCTCTGCTGTTTCCACAATCCCGATCCTGTGCACCGTAACAAAGACACGATATCCAGCTCCGGTAAGATAGTTTACTGCGTTGATAGGTATGGTTGGCAGCGCATAGATCTGATGATCTACAGAAGCACCAGGAATCATGAACACATTCTCAACCTGCCTCGGTGCGCCGTGACCATTAATGGCAACCTTTCCCGCTTCTGGCTCCCACATGTGAAGGATGGTTTTAACACCATCCTTTGCAACAATATTATACGTCTCGGTTGGAGGCGTTGGATTCAAAAACTCCTTTTTGGTCCCTAAAACTGAGTATTGTAGTGACTGCAGCGGTAACAGGAGGTATGGGAGCGGTTCATATGCAAAAGTCGACATGTACTTCACGACTTTAACAGCTCTTGCAAGGAAACTTGGACCGGCTGATGATAAACTCATCAGTCCTTGCTTGAAGTTGTATAAATCTATATGTAGTATGCCTGCTGCCACGATATGATCGTCGTGGCCGTCGCTGTCTTCAAAGGCTGCCTGATGCGGGTATTGTGGTAGCTCATCATCTGAATCTTGATCGTCGTCATGGTTTACGGTCCCGTTGCTTGCCTGCTTTTGGCGTTCGGTAATCTTGACATACAGAGTAGTCAGAGAGCGCCAGAGCTGAATAGGGCTGAATGTTACAGAAGAATCCAACGCTTTATACCCATGGAAATGAACCTGGCGTCCATCAATTCCAGTCATGTCGAAGTCGTATGTGATAGTCATTCTTCCAGTGACTTGATCCTGTGGCTGAAAAAGCTCGAATCGGCCGGCTGAGACCATGAATGGCGATCCTTCCACGCCAGGACAGTTAAAGGTCCCCGTCAAAACTCCTCTGTATCTCGATGCTGTACGTGAATCTTCAGTGGATATTGCATCAGCAATCACACTGACACGCAGCTGGGCATCGTTGCCTTGACTTTTGGCACAACGGAAAGCGTCTTCAAACCCAGATCTGTCATCTGATTTCAGTCTGGAGCGGCTTTGAATGAAGCCTGACATGCATTCGCCAAAAGATATACCGTTGTGACCACTCTGACTTCCTATGATCTTGCGGGTTGTTTCGGTTAGAACCCGAAGTAACCCAAACCCTTTATATGGCAGAGACTGGATTGCGTTAGGCAGAGCAGCTGTGTTGACATTTCTTGGATGAGCTCGAGTTGGATCGCCGTGGAGATTAAGGATGCCGTTCTTTTCTTGGCTAATTTCCAGTCCGTTCACTCTAGCATATTCGCTGACCGCTCGCTCGGCCAAGGCAGAGATTGTGGCGAGAGGGTTTACGCCCAAGGAGGTAGGAACAGCGGCTCCATCAACAACAATAAGACCGGAATGGGTTTTTGAGTTGCGTGGGCCTGAGAAGACTTCACCGAAATGATTTGTCGCGCCATGAGCGGCAGTATTGTCGTAAGACATTCGAGCCCCGCTGCCAACGAATTATTAGACACCGTCTTAACTGGAATATGGAGGCTGTGAACTTACCCTAGTGGATGAACGGTGATCTCATAATTGGAAATGCTTTTGTGACATGGATCGTAGACTGGGGTTCCTCCAATTCCTTCTATAGCTGTCGTGAGCATGGAACGAACAGTTTTCACCCGTTGGCTCCCGCCACCTGCTTGAAACTCCAGTGTGAGTTGACCATTCTCCAGTTCTACAACCCCTTGACTGCCTACAATCTTTGGTTAGCTTTACTCCATGTTTTTTTTTACAGTAGAGAAACTGACTATCATGAGACATGACGAGGAAAACCTGAGTTCTCTCCATTGCACCGGATGGCACATAGGGCCCTAGGAGCCGACTTTGCCACCGGCTGGCTGCCTTGGTGACATGGCGGTGAAGTGGCTGCTTCGAATCCTGGCTGCTTGTTTGGTGATCTAATACAGGCTGCAATAGTCTTGATAATGCGTGCGGTACCGCTCCGTCTTGTATGACAAATCCGCTCAGAGGATTGCGAGATTCTCGGCGCATGTCTATGACGGAAGTAATCGTCGGCCCCACGGGATCGGAGTTGTCTTTGCCCGGCTTTCCGATGGCATTTACCTCACGATCGGTGTTGTATCTAGGATTTCGGTTAGCCATGTAGACTGATAAGAGTTTCTGGGTTCAATGGCCGCAGCTGCATACCCAAATGCCAGCATATCACCATTTCCAGTCACACCTTGACCAACATCATCACTAAGTGATAGGCCCATATTCTTGCTTCTCAATAAAATCTCGGTTGTGCCAATAGATCCTGCGCCGAGAAAGACTGCGTTCTTAGCATGGACCCAAAGCAAGTCTTGGTCTTCACACTCGTTGCGGCCCGGTTTGTGCCAAACAAAATAGACAAGATAGCCACCGGGGTCGGCCTCCAACTTCCTGACGTATCGCACCTCACATTGGCAAAACATTTCCGCTCCCCAATTCCATGCATCGGCAAGGTACGTGACCAGCGTAGTTGTCTTGGAGCCGTCGTTTATGCCCGTTGCATCTTGGCCAGTCAGCGTAGAAGACGACATATGTACACCACAGCTGTTTGGACCAGATCGGAAGCGAGTGGTCTGCGGCACTTTGTAGAAGTGTTTCTCATCATTTAATCCCAACTCTTCCGCCTGCTGCTGGAAAAGATCCGCCTTTTTCAGCCTTGGCCACGTGTCCGGATAAGGTTCTGGTTCAAGCACGTCCCTAACCTTTTGGTAGTCTGGTTGGGCAAAGTCAGTCAGTCAGTTGATGCTTTTCTCACTTCGGAACCATCATGTTTAATGGATATCTAGCACAAATAGTAACTCACATTCTTTTAAGCAGTCGGGATTTTCTCGAATCTCGGGCGGCCAGACGTCCATGGACAGGGTGGCAGGATCCGCCTCAAGAAACACGTTGGCGTTGATGAGACTCGTGCCACCAAGGCCTGCATCATCGTTAGCAGGAGTAGAAGTGAAGCCGTGACTTGATTTGACTTACCATTTCCGACCACCGCACTCTGGCCACCTCCGGCAATAACATGGTACATCCCGTTGGGGTTTCCGCTGTCTACCTGCCATTCACTGGAAAATGCCCTGTCGACATTTCCCGAAAAGTGGACTTGTTTTAAGGCCTCTTTGAGGCAGGTGGGATATTCACCTGGCCACTTCTCTTCTCCTCGTTCCAGAAGACAAACGGATTGGCCCGTACGAGCCATCCTCGAAGCGGCTATGCCCCCGCCATATCCGGACCCAATGACTACGCAGTCATATGAGCTTTGAATATACTGCAATGGCTTTGAGATGCGCGGGAAGCCTTGTGAGTGAGGGTTGTTTGAGTTGGAACCCGCGGGGGTGGAAAATGAACCGTTGGCGTCGTCGGTCGACGATTTCCGGAACTGTGTGTCACACATCCTCCAACATGTATTATGGTGGGGCAATAGATAGACAAAACAGAAGCTCGTTGAGTTGTAAAGACAATTTTCCAGACACAGAAAAGAAGCTGCAGAGGCGCGGCCATTTAAATATACAATCAAGTCGACCTAGTAGCAAACCGAATAGCTGGGGCATGACGCTCAGCTCCGCGGTCGTAATACTCCCGAGCACACCCACACACACGGCGACCCAGAATAGAGTGAAGCTGGCCGGACCTGCACTCGGCTAGTTTCACATGCCCTGCATTGGCTCCAAACCAATCAGTATGGCCTTCTACGCTTACCAAGACTCGGGGAGCCTCGTCTAAATTCATCGACGAACGTCAGCAACGGGGCCGCTCATTGGCCGAACTCCAGCGTTCCTCGCATTGGGATCCTTGGTCGGGCGCCATCCTTGTGTGGGAACCATCAGGCAAACACAAACAGTGAATACAACACCCCGGGCGCGGCCTCTCTGCGATCGCCGCCCGGTAATCGAGCCATAGAGAATGTCGCCTGCAGGTGCTTCCTCTTTCATACAGGAGGGAGCGCGGTGACGCCGAAAGAGGATACGCGCAGCCTCGTTTTCAGGGTAGCAGAGCAATGAGTCTCCGTTTCTGGATCATGGCCTCTGCAGCCTCATGCCAATAGCGTTTCCGGGCTGAGATACGAGACAAGAGTGCGTGAGGGAGTGATAGCTGTCACCGACATGACAGGGCGTTGATTCGACGCTTGCGTCTTGTGAGAGTGGTTATGCTGCAGGGGAAGGGTGAGACCTACAGGTGTCCGTTATTATGTCCGCTGCCGAATACCCTTCAACTGGCGCAGTATTGGCCCGGTGAATCGGTCGCGCCACAAATTGTCCTGCGATGCCAATGGAGAGACGCATGGGGCGGACACACCATCTCATGCATGACGCCACTCGTCCTTGGCGTCATCGCGACAACAATATGTCGATGGAAATCCGATTGCTTCGTATCCCGTCCAGCGACAGCTCAAAGAGAAAGAGGAACAGGCAAACTCAGCCTTGCTGGGCACCCATCCCTCCACGCCGCTCGCCCTGAATTGAGTAATACCCTTAATCCCTGTCGCTGAACGAGGACGAACGGCCCCCCCCCTGCACTGCCACCGATAAGATCGGACTTGGTCCAATGAGATGCTGGTCTTCGTGTTCCCATGTGACCACGATTTGACAGACTGTCCCTTTTGGCTGGGGTTCACTTTCTGATATGATACTCTTGCTTGGTTGCCTTGCGGACCCAAATCTTTATCCTCTACACTGCGTGTCGGTAGCCCACATGATGTAGAATCCAGCCATAATCGAGACATTGTCCTGGATTAGGAAGTTGTTGGTCGTGCGGCTTTCACGAAGCACACAACACACCCCCTCAATCAAGGGGATTTGGAATTCTACCCAACCAACCACAATCAGGCACAACGCATATGTCGTGTCACCGGAGACTCTGGGTTACTGATATTGTGTTTCGAAAAATTGATTCACCTACTGAGGCATTTAGAAACATAATAAAGTGGCGTCTCCGCAAATCTGTCACGAGGTGAGCAGCTTTGGTCATCTAGTTGAGCGGAATCGTCCTTGTATTCTAGTCCTATGACGACGAATTAGACCTCTTGTAGATCATATTCTAGCTAATAACCATGTTGGCCGCTGAACAGCCGCGAATTCCCTTGTAGGATTCACTATTGGCTAGAGGGTTCGTCGCGATAATACCGTACATGTGGTACGGATTTTTCCGACTTGTTGGTCATATGGTGGTTTACCAGGGGTGAAAAGATGGGACAACAATCAGCAAAGTGCGACCTTGTTGTCATATTGTGGATTGCCGATTGTTCCTTGAACGGCAAATACACACGGAAATGCCGTGGTCCTGTGGAATTCAACGAATCCATTGGTCCGTTGGATATCCCGATATTCCTAAAAGCCAGAAAAGGCCGCATTTCTGACCACAATAGCGCGTCGTCAAATTCAATGAAATCAACAAGGTCGAACAGAAGTTCTTGGGTTAGCAGAGTCTAGAGGAAATTGATGTAGAAGTGGCTGTCAAATTTCTTGTCAAATTAGATAGAAGCCAAGGACAACCTTTCAATGTAAGCACCCAAGGGTTCATAGCTGTCTTTAGTGGCAAGCAGGATCAACTGAGAGGAGGCGAAGAAATTGTCCATTACAACAAAGATAGGCAAGTAACAGGACAATTGTTAAATTGTCATGCATATACCACTATTTGGTCACACCTATAGTTTGAGGCATTATATGTCTCGCCCCGGAAAACGGGCCGGCCCGCATTTGTTCATAATATCTGTGCTACGGTCGGGCACATATTATACGACTTCTCTTACCAAACTCGGTCATGATGAGTGGCGGACTGGCCTAGAAGTTGGCAATGTGATCACCCCCTTGTGACCAGCAGCGGCAGAAAGCATAAAGCGGAACAGTCAAGGGTGTAAACCTAAGAGCTTTTTAACGATTATAAATGTTACTTTCTGCAGATGAACAATATGCTTACAAGGCTAGTTTATTCTTAGTTCACAATGCCTTGTAACTATGTCCTGTTAAAAACCAACCTATAGATTTGCGGTGACTTCGCGCTAACGTCTTCATCACTGGAGCTCTGGCGTACGACGTGGAAGCCTGGATCGATGATGTATTGCTCGGATTACTACAAGTATCCCGCTATGACCTTGAGTGGGCCTTGCTTTAGAGAGCATTGGGCGCAAATGGAATTGGGAAATATCACCGTTACGGTGAAGCGTTATGGCTCTATATCCTAGCTCTACTGTTCATGTACACACCTGTGGGCCGATAAAGACACCAGCACTCTAGTTAGCAGTGTAAGGCATTTCAAGATTATTTGAGTAGCCTCCCTACTCTGAGCCCCAAGCATCAGGCACTTTCCTTAGCGGAACTGCTGGGGATTAAATTATTAGTACTATAATGAAGAGCTATTTTATTGATAATAGACTAGGGTGAGAGAATAGTGAAATATGCCGGACGTCTAGAAGAAAAAGATCTTGATGTCAATTGGATCCAGAACACAATATCTGTTCATGGGGGAAAGTACAGATATTACTTTTACATGCATACATGATTATGAGAATACCTCACCCCAGCTGATATCGTCATTTTATATACCGGATCTAACGCTGAACTAGAGGGGGTCAGCACGTAACACTGCTGATTGGCGCTCTAAATCCTGGAATAATACACATCATCACGCCAAATATAGAGTGATACTTAATTATGAAGTTACAGCTCGGCAGCGGGATTATCAGAATATCTGCCTAGAGATAATATGTTTTCTCTATTACGATTGGGTAATAAGGCTTCATAGTTCACTAAAAGAATAACCTAAAGCTGAAATCATTATTGTGGAAGTACTGATTAGCAATGTATGTCACGATGTTGCCAAAGACTTTGCGCCTCTCCGTAGGCGTGAATGCCTGCGATATAAACATTCAAACGCCTGATCTGTTTTAAACTCAGTACTCAGCAGTTGTCAACATCCCGCCGCACAATGACATTCCAGTTTCCACGCATGAACGCCTGTCCTGTAGTGAACCAATCACCATCGGTATTCAACGTGTAACACTTTTGCCTGATAGCTTCAGCCGCGTCTGCGATGAGTCCATAACTGCGAAGCTCAATTTCATGTTCATTCTAATTACAATCATAGGTTTAGCTTTGCACGGAAATACGTTAAGGCTGGTACTAAGTTCTCACATCGTTGCACCACCAGATGGCGGAATCGTATGAGCAGCTAACTCTGCCACACATTTTCGGGCCGGCCCGGCTACCAGGTTTGCCAGAAACTGATCTTAAATGATCGATTCCATTCATAACAGCATCCATGCGAGCCCCGACCCAATTATATTCGTGGTTTTCGCAGAACACATTGATAGGGGTTGCGTCTAGGGCTTGTGCCTGTAGTGTGAGTTAGCATATGGAGGAACTGACACGTAGTGCATGCACTGCGAGCTAACTTGAAAGGATGCAATGGCAAGGAGTCCTAGAGTCTTGATAATAGCCATAATGATATGGACATTTCCTAAACAGTGACTATCAAGTGTCTACTCCAGATTGTTGAACGGAAATCTGAAGTATTTATACATATATTTTTTTACAGTGACCGAGGTCTCTCCCCCTCTCTCTATTTCCTTAAACTTCCATCGTATGAGTTAATTTTCATGTGCCTTGATATGTTGGTGGATCAATGTCCAGCTCAGGGCAGAATCTGAACCCCTTGCAACGGATTGGGCGCATAGTGTTCCAGGGGAGGTGTATTGGCCTATTTATGTATGCCGCAAGTGCAAAACAATGAAATTTCCCCTCAATTCCCAATAATTTGGATATTGTCCATGTTATAAATAACAGCTCATAGGTAACGTGCTAAGGCAATGTCTCTTTGTTGTCTGTTGGGGCGGCGTGGTGCAGTATATCATCGCACGCTATAATAGACATGCCAAGTTTTGCCATGGCAGAACCCACATTTTCCGCAAAAATATCTTATCGGTGGATATGAGACAATTACTTCTCGGTGGCTATTGTAGGTGTGCGGAAGCTAGATTTGTAATTGGACATCATCGCCCTGCGCGGCCGCTTCAAGATACTGATACTGACACAGGCTAAAGACAAGATATTATCCGGCCAATAGCGCGTAGTTTCATCTTTTGCCGCATTTTTAGGTGGGCTATGATGGGATATTTCCCGCCGTGACCTGGTCTAATAACAGAGCATACGTTAGCAGCATTCTTCCGACTATCGCAAGTTGCGGTTTTTGTATTTAGGGAGAATTTTGTATATTTTGTTACATTTGCGCTATAAATACAATGATTATCGTGTGGGTGGAAAGAACGGCACTACATGGAGGCCCCAGCATGCCAGACGTCCAACCAGGGTATGTACTTGTGGCTCTAGGACGTCTAGTTTGCCTTTGCCTTGCTGCCCCGTTCTTGAGCTGGCTGCGCCGAATGATAGTCAAGGAGATAGGAGCCAGTCTCAGCACCGTTCGGGCTGAAGCTTTGTGTTAACTCCGACGTCATAAATACGCGATCCAATACTTGGGCAGCCACCTTGTCCAAAGCCGTCGCCGTCGCCGTCGCGTGGCAGGGAAACGTGGAGCTTGGGTTTTAGTTAGAGCTTCAGCTGAACATCCAATGACTAAACTGAAAGTAGCAATCGGATCGCTAGACTTGCATTGGGCAGCGGGCGGGGAAGCATGACATACAGGGATGCATGACGCTGGATCCCTGACGATCGTGGTTTTAGCTGTCAAAGGCGTCAAGGATGTTGTAACATGACGATGTTAAACTGCACTGCAGTACCACCATAGGCTGGGAGGTGTTTGGACATTTCTGAACGCTTTTCCAGAAATTAGCACTCCCACATTCCTCGGTGCACTAGCGATAGATCATCTTTTTTAGTTTGGATTGGCGTTGAGGCGGCTCTGTTAGCTCCGTACTTGAGTCAATATGCGGACCGACATGGCTGGCTGGCAGCACTTGTTCAAACCTCGGCATGTAGAACGTTCAAACTGATGTGTAATGCCTGAATACATGGGTTCCGGTCCAGATTAGAGGTTCTGCGTAAGCCTCAAGACGACCACCTGGGGGGTTTGTTTTTTGTTCATATTATATCTACAAACTGTTTGTCTCTCTTGTCATTCGGTTTATTTTGACGGTGTCGATGAGTCCTGCAACTGGTGGTCGGGCGGGCTGATCGACTCGCTCTTCATGAACCGACACCTCCGGCCACTATAAACTCTCCAAAGCAAACGAAAATAAAACATGGTGTATTACGGTAAGCGCTCACGAGGCTGCCACCTATGCAGAGTCCGAAGAATCAAGGTAGCCCCAGGCTCAACACCATGTGCCCAATGCAGCATTAATGAACCATCGCTGATTCATTCCGCCAGTGCGACGAGACGAAGCCGAAATGCACTCAATGCATGAAAGCTGGGCGGCAATGTCCAGGATATCAAGAAATCCACAACTGGATTGCGTCGAGCACCAACTCGGCCAAGGCCGCAGCAGAGCAATCCAACACCAACATCGTGGTCGCGCCGCAGATCCCACTTGAAGAAAAGGCATCATGCTTTTTTGTTGCCAACTGGGTCCTCCTCCCGCGGAAGACTGACTTTTCCGGCTTTCTTGACTGTTTGCTTCCCCTTACAAGGTCAAAAACTATACCCACGCATTTGCATTACGCCCTGAGCGCTTGCTCGATAGCTTGCTTCGGCAATGGAAGGAGGGCTGATCTGAACAACTACGCTCTTTGGCTGCATACAAAGGCCGTAGCGGCCACAGCTACGGCGTTGCAGGATGCCCAAATTTCAAAGCACGACTCAACTATTGCAACGATTCTCCTGCTCGGGGTCTTTGAGAACATCACACCAAAGAAGATAGGGGCGACCAGATGGGGCAACCATGCAGATGCAGTTGTGAAACTAGTCGTGGCGAGAGGCTATGATCAACTGCAGACCAAACAGGGTCGCACATTGTTTAACGCTATCCGCAGCCAGGAGGTCAGTTTCTTTTTTTCTGGGGGTGACCTTTATTTTATGGTACGCACGGGCTTTCGCTAACAGACTATGTCTTTACAAAGATTGTGAGAATGCTTGTCCACCAAAAGCTCCCAGAACAAGACGCGGCGTGGTGGTTTACCCACTGCGCAGATGATCCCCTGGGGATGTGTGAGCATCTCAACTTTTGTGCCGCACAACTGCAGGCAAGGACGCACCACTTTCTCATCAATTACAGCGATGCTACGAATCACCCCATCAAGTTGGTTGAACTAATCAATGAATGTCGAGATCTGGATATGACACTAGCCGCGCACGGAGACTCATTGCGCACCCTTTGCGATTGGGAAACCGTCGCATGGCAAGACGGGCCCTCGATGCACGATTACTTCTCTGCGGATGTGTTTCCAGGGCGCATAGATGTATACGGGGATCGCTTTGTTGTTCGACATTGGAATTTCATGCGCAGCTCACGTCTCATGCTCTATTCCACCATGGTTCGCTTGGCGGCTCGGCTTCGAGCACCGCTGGATTATCGAAGCACACCTGAATACGCCGTGGCTGTCAAAATCTGCACCGATCTCATCACCGATATCATTGCCTCGGTTCCCTACATGCTGGGTCAGTACCCGAAGAGTAAGCGCACAACTGATGACCAGAGGATTGCGGGGTTTGGGTGCGGCAACGACGCAGGCCAGAAATGTCTCTATGGGTGTTTCTTGCTCTGGCCCTTGGGCTGCATAGAGAAGCAGGATTACATAACAGATTCCCAGAGGGAGTGGGTTAATGGCCGGATGGACTTTATCAGCAATGAGCTTGGGCTGAAATGCGCCAACAGGATGGTGCAGGTATGGCAGCCAATCACCCCCGCTAAATTAAGTCTCTGCTAACAGGAACTTGTCAAGGTCAGCTACCGCATTCCTTCGTCCCTTGTTGAACAGGATCGCATTTCATTCGACAAGAAGCGGAGAAGCGGAGATATGCCAGTAGAGAATAGACTAGAGTAATGGGTGATGGAGAAGTTTGTGTCCGTTTGCATTCCGAGCGCAGCCCTGTGGAGGAGCAGCCGCGCGGGGGACAGTTTAACTGAGCCCATCGAGGTGGCATTAACGCCGCAAGAGGTAATGCCTTAGCGACTAAAAACACAATAAATTGAAGAGAAAAAAAAGCATAACTATTATATAGCTTAGTTAGCTATTTTGTTAATAGATTTTATTAATAATAAGCTTTAATTGCATCTGTGATGGGCGTAAGGGTCAATTGGACAATGTGGACGAAATGGCTGATTTATACTCTCCCCCGCGTGGCAGCGTGCTGGCCCTCCCCGCCACATTTGCTTTTCAGTCTCTTGGATTTAATGCATCTTAATCATTTAATAGGGTCATTTTTCAATAAGCACAATTTTACCTGCGAGAACTTTACGGGACGAAATACGCGCTTACATGTCCCATGAACCCATTTCACATCCAATAGCCTGATCAATGCAAGCTGTACGGAGTACTTGATTTTTGTTTGTCAGAATTTTTATTAGTTTAAAACGTTATTAGTGTTACATCATTTGACGTGGACAAGAACTCCAATATCACCGCTTGCGCTGCACCTTTCATTCCAATACCGTTTTGACGCCGGGAAAAAAAAAATCCACTCATGCAGCTGCTGACACGTAGCACTGCAAACCCAACACTCCATAGTACACAAACATCATCATACAATGGAAAACAAGTCAGCATGCGGATGCCCAGAGTAGCACATAGCAGAGCCGTAAGCTGGATGCGGCATATGGCTGGCGAAAATGGCACCGCACGGCTCCTCCGGCCTGCATCCAGCGAAGCCAGCGCCAGCATCGTTTGCCATTTGAAACACAGGCAGTTCATCACACGGCGCTGCGTTGAAAGGGCTGCTGGTGGGCGGTTTCTGGTTTCTACCCCGCGGCGTCTGCCCATAAGGAAATGCAATAGGCGCGTGCATGTGCTCTGTGTCCACGCCGTCAGCGAGGTGCAGCAGATGCGCCTTTGCTGACGACGCAGCGGGTCTGTGTATGTTGGTAGAGCCGGCCATATTATTGCTCACTTGTGGCTGACTGGTTGGTCCTGTCACTCCGGAGCAAACGCTGGAGCACGAAACGCTGGAGCAGGAAGGACTGGCACGGGACATTGCGTACATGCTGTTGAAGGCATCCATGGATTCCGCGTCGAGCGAGGATCTCGGTGTTTCAAACACATTATCGCTGCTTGCGGGACTGGAAGGGCAATCCGCCCTGTAATTCCACGCGGACAGCTCAAGCTGACGAAGCTCTCTCTCCAAAATCTCATTTCGGCGTATCAGGTCATGCACAAACTCGTTTTCATGCTGGTAGCTCTGCAGTTGGGCAATCTCCGCCTCAAGACTCTCAATGTACTCCTTCATGCGGGCTCGTCTGGTGCGTTGGGCCTTGCGGTCCATGGCTCGCTTGTGTTCCAGCTGGGAGGAGTTCAGGTTGGCTGCGCTGCGATTGCCTTGTGTTGCTCATGTTAGTGTCTCAAGACTGCGGTGGTGATTGATATGGGGAATGGTGTGCTCAACTCACGGAGTCGTTTGTCTGACCGTATCCCACTTGCAGACATAGACATGGTCGCCAGTTCGCCCGGTTATAGCATTAAAACGCACGTCGATGGAAAAGATGAATAAAGGTTTCAATTGAAATTTGTATTCTTGAAGATAGTATTCGGCGTTTCTCAGATGACAGGTCTGCCCACCAGCTTGTCTCTGTTTCAGGGTCCTCTGGGACGTATTATACTCCTCTGCACTCCGTATTCAGCTTGTTTATTCGGAACGACGCCGGCACCGTCCCCCGGACAGTGTCAAGTGTCTGCAGTACAATAATGATTGGGTTTAGGGCAAGCTAACGACATGGCCAATCGGACACTTCCATCTTGGGACCCGCGATCAGCGCCGCAAAGCTTCTCGAAGTGCGGGAGACCAGGAGGGCAGGAGTGCCATCACCCTTGCGCAACAGCTCTAACAAGGATCCGCGGCAGGTCATGCACGGCTATCGCCAAATTGAAGTGGATGAAACAATTGCAAATGCTCAAGCTGCTAACTAGTTAGTAGTGCTTGCAGAAGCGGTTTCGCTTCCGCCAAGTGAGTTTGTCGACAATACCATCCGTTCTACTGTTTCATCGGAGCCAGTGGAAAACATCCCCCCCCTCAGAACAACCTGGTCTGAACGCTGGCCTGAGTTCTAGGCTGAACACGTTTTGTGCAAGCCTCGATCCCGCCACCATTTGCTCACCTGCCTCAATTTACGGGGTTTAAAGTGAGTGAGTTGTCAACCGTGTCAACTCAGTTAACTAAACGTCAACCACGTGCGAGCCGTCATCAGCCATCAGCCACCGTGAGCAAGGCTGCGTTTCTCTGTACAGATCCCTGTTCCGCTGATCATGACCTAGCTCTGCGGACTGCAGTCAACCTGCAGCAAGTCGGTACTCAAACCCCGTCCCCTGTACGGAGTACGGAGCACTCAATAGCAACTCTACAATACTTTCGTATACGGGGCGAACGTCATGACACTTACGGCGTAGAGCTTAGTCTCTGGGGCAGCAGCCCAGAGTTTAGCAACTGTTCTAAAGATGGCACTAACATTGCCCGAACCGTAATATAGTGCGGAGCTTTTACTATCCTAGGAGCTATCCTATCCTATCCCTTGTATCCTGGCAGCTTTCCAACACTTACCCACTAGCTATACCGTAGCTGGTGTAGTTCATCAGTGGCTTGTGCAGGCCAGTCATTCATTTGTATGTATGATCTGCACAGGCGCTGATGGCTACCCTTCTTGCCTTCACGGCATTTGCCATCCCCCAATCCATGTCCACTCTTTGATACCATTGGCGACTGGCATATCCAGCATATTTGTCCAATATTGGGATGATCGACAACGCACGAGGCTTATCTCCTTGGGGTTTGGGCATCTTTCACTCTCAGACCAAACAGCTTGATGAAGGATTAGCCATGCAGAGTGATTTACGTCCCCAATAGGAAGGTTTCGTGGAATAAACTAGAGGGCACGGGCGATGGACGGGACGACCACTTCGGGGTTTGGTGTCTAACTAGTTGCAAGGCGCAACTGAGACCTGTATTTGTGCAACACTCGGTAGGTACTCCGTATATCAGCCCTGTTTAGATGCGCAGATGGTGCGTGGCAAGTCCGCACGCCCACCATTCAGCTGCCTGCGAGCCTTGCAACAGGAAAAATCCTGCTTTTCATTTTCATTCGAGCTTGAAGGGGCGTCGCAGAGAAAATGGTGGCGGTGTAGTCTCTCTGCAGATGTACTAGTATCTACGTGGTCCCTACCAGCAGCATGTAAGCCACGGGCTGCTATGGCCACCTCGTATGTCTCAGCTCGCAGACTCTATAGTTTTCCTAGTCTTGTTCTCCCTCAGTGTTTGTCTTTGTCTTCTTCTTCTTCTTCTCCTTCTTTTTTTTTAGGCTCAACGAAAACAATTGAAGCAGGCTTTCTAATGTTGTATACAAAATCTCCCAACACACTCGGTAATTCATTAGCATGGCTCAATTGGAAGGCACCTTGCTTTTGGCTAGGACGCCAATATTTGGGCTGGTGGTTTTACTAGCAATCGCCTCTTCAAGCCCACTACGTTGACTGCTAGGCAAGTCCGAGCGCGCGGCCTGGCCAACCCCTACCCAACTGATAATCCCGCCCCGATGACATGTCATAATACATCCTTGCCGTACCGTTCCAGGGCGATCTTCAGCAGCAAGTGGGGTTGGGGGAGACAAGGAGAAGAAGGGAAAAAACAAAGAAATGCAACCAAACTGGGTTCGTAGGGACAGAGGTCCAAGTCACTGATAAGAAGAATATTGTCCGCTGATGGACGGCCAGCCTAGCCAAAGACAAAACAAGCCAGGTGAGCTGCCTGACAGAGTGTAGCGTAATTGATGGGACAAACTGTCACACGAAGAGAACTAGCTCTAGCTAACTATTGCGGAGCATTTACTAGTTAGTTATCACCGCCCTGTGTCCTGCGACACAGCCCATGCCGAGCGACAATCATTGCCTCTTCCCCCTTCTCTATCGCTCGCGGAGCATTCGGCTACCTAGAAATGTTTTCGAACGAAAATCCCTGCATAGAATATCGGGCTAGCAGGCGCAATCTTTTACAAGACCTGGCACCATCAATGTCGGGCCCGTTGTCGGTCTGTCTGCTCGAAGCTGTTGCGGCTGGCTGACCAGCGGATCTTGAACATGTTTCCACGGATCAGGGCAAACTACTATCAAATGTTACACGAACAAACGATCCGTGCCTTGCTTGTCACACTTTCCTCGTGAGGCTGTGTATGGCAGCGAACCTAACACGACATCATGCACTTGACGTCAGAGTCCGCAGCGGAACTGATTATTACCGTGACTCGACGTAGAGTGACCGTCAGGTTTGTGTAACTGTCGTAGAGTTTGGTGCAGAACCCATGCCACCTACGGATTATAATGTCGCACAATGTATCGTTATTTAGTTTGCGGAGTGCGGAGTACTTGTGAGTGTTTTCTCTCCTCCACCCTAGCCAGGTCCTGGTATTATTTGTGTTCTGCTTCGCCACTCGCCTTGCTCTTGTGTCGCACAATGCTGCCGAGGTAGCGACAATTACGTGCGTCCATGCGCTGTCACATTTCATTACTTTTTTTTTTCGCATCGTGCTCCAAGTGCTAGTGGAAGTCAACCTCCTGAGTTAGTAACAAGACGGCGTTGAACAAAAGTTCTCAGCTTTGCAGTCGCCCAGCAGCTGCCTGGTAATACGAACCAGGTCAACGACTGCTAATGCAGACTTGATAGGTACATCTAGTTGGCACTTGGCTATGACTGTGCGAGCGCCGGGCTCGATTGGTCCATGGTCATGCTGCTTATGGCAGAGGATGTGGTAGTGTCGATAGGAATCTAACATCATCGCCTGTGAACACCACATAAAAATGAGGCTGTTACGCGACGGAGGCGCTCACTCATTCGTTTACGAGTAGGCGCCAGTGATGCAAGCTAGAAAATCAACGACTTGTCTGTCTGCCCAACTTTGCCTAACTACGGACTGGCTGAGTACTTAGTCATGTAGTCTAGCTCCTTACAATCGTGATGCTTTTTGGTACATGCGTTATTACGGAGCTTCAGTAAAGGCCCTGAATGCCGTGGAACACTACACATTGAAGGTATACATTACCACACCGAGCTGGTCGTAGCAACCAGCCATCCGGCCCAACTTGTTCGTGGTAAGCGGAACGGTCTTCCCTGAAAGTTTCTAGACCGCCCCAATCGTCTGGTGTTTGGTGTGCGTCTGGATGCCTGCGAGCGGACATGCCTAATTCAGACGACTACACAGTTGACTGGATATGCACCATCAAGGCCGAGTACGTGGCTGCACGAGCACGACGGACCAGAATACGTTGCCCGTAATGATAACAATGACTACACCCCGGGCCGGATTGGCAGACATAATATCGTTATCGCCACCTTGCCAAACAGAGAGTATGGCCTATCCTCCGCAGCCTGCGTCGCAAGAGACATGCTACACAGCTTTCAGAACATTAAAATCGATCTGATGGTTGGCATCGGCGGCGGAGCCCCGAGCCCAATACACGATATCGGTCTTGGCGATGTTGTAGTTAGCGTTCCTCGCGATGGAACCGGCGGCGTTTCCAATATGACTTTGGGAAGACCATCTAGGATCAGGGCTTCCAACCGACGGGGGTTTTGAACCAACCGCCAACACCGTTGCGGACGGCAGTTAGTGGTCTTGAGGCTCAGTATGAGAGAAAAGGGTATCGCCTTAACTAGATGCTTCATGATGCTCTCGAAAAAAATCCAAGGCTGAGGCGGAAATATGAACGAGTGGAGCCAGACAGCGACATACTTTACAAAGCCAGCTTTACACATCCTTTGAACAAAGAAGCAAGCTGTTCAAAAATGTGCGGTGATAATTCATCAGGTTTGATACATCGGCGCAAACGATCTGAAGACGAGCATAATCTAGCAATTCACTAAGGCCTAATTGCTTCAACGAACCAATTAATGAAGGACGCCTTCGTTCGGGATAAGCTTGCAGACAAAGGCATCGTATGCTTTGAGATGGAAGCGGCCGGGCTCATGAACCACTTTCCTTGCCTGGTTACCCGTGGCATTTGCGACTACTCGGATTCCCACGAGAATAAGGAATGGCAGAATTATGCTGCACAGGTTGCTGCTGCATACGTCAAAGATCTATTATGCCGCATCCCACCTATTAGGATCGTGGCCGAGAAGACAACCAGCGAAGTACTCTCTGGTCAGTCTAATGGTCTATGAATCGTTGTTTTACCGCGCATTAACATTAGTCATCGACAGTCATTCGAGAGGGGATGGAGAGCCTAGTCCGCAAGCAAGACGACCAGGAACAGTTGTCCATCCCACAGTGGCTCGCTGCAAGCGACTACTCTCTTCAGCAGAGCGACTTTTTTAGTCGACGCCAACAAACCAGTCAATGGATTTTTGATACGACAGAGTTCCGCACTTGGCTTAACACCAGCAGCCAGACAATATTCTGCCGAGGTATTCCAGGCGCGGGAAAGACAACCCTTACGTCCACTGTGGTGAACCATCTGCAAACATGGTCAAGGGAAGATAGGACGATCGGTATTTGCATATGTTTATTGAGATTTTAGACGTAAAGACAAACAAACAGATAGAGGCCTTCTAGCCAGCATCCTAAAACAGCTGGCACAGGGCTGGCCTGCTCTCCAGAATTGTGTGAAGATCCTCTACGACAAGCATACATTTACGAAATCGCTTCCATCTCTCGAATAAATCTTAAGTGCCCTTATGGTCATTTCTGCGTTCTATTCAAGAGTCCTTGTCCTTGATGGCGCACTTGATGAATGTCGAGCAATCGACGGCAGCCGGACCAGATTTCTCTCAGAGCTCTTGAAACTTCAATCTAAGTCCAGGACCAACATTTTCGCGACTTCAAGACATATTCCAGATATTAGTAATATGTTCAAAGAATGTACATTGCTGGAGGTTAGTACTACTGATGAAGATGTAAGACGATTTCTGCACGAAAACATGGACCGATTGCCAGCTTTCATTCGTCGCAGCCCACAAATACAAGAGAATGTCGAGAATGAAATAGTCCGCTCAGTCAAGGGAATGTAAGTTTGCGTTTTCTAAAGACTAGACAAAAAGCTAATGTGGGTGGGTTCCTTCTTGCTAAGCTCCATTTCGAGTCATTGATCTGCAAAACATCACTTAAAGCCCTTCGCGTTTCTCTTGCCAAGCTACCGAGGGGGTCCGACGCGTACAGTCAAGCGTACGACACGGCGATGGAGCAAATCGAGACGCAGGTAGCAGATCATCGAGATTTTGCCAAATAGATTTTGTTGTGGATTATCTATGCGGAAAGGCCGCTTACTACATTGGAGATTCGGCATGCGCTTGCAATAAAGGTAGCCGAGACTAAGCTCGACGACGAAAATCTGTCAGATATTGAAGACGCGGTTTCGCTATGCGCTGGACTTGTCACAATAGATGAACAAAGCAACATCATCCGGCTAGTACACTTCACAACGCAGCAATATTTCGACCAGAAACGGGCAAGATGGTTCCCGAACGCAGAAGATTGTATCACGGCAGACTGCATTACGTACCTGTCATTTGATGGTTATGCCGGAGGATTCTGTCAACCCGAGGCTAGTTTCAAGCAGCGACTGTGTTTGAATCCATTGTACAACTATGCCGTGAATTATTGAGGTGACCACGCTCACGGGGCCTCAACTATGGACCAAGAGGTTACTGATTTTCTTCACAACCACAAAAAAGTTGAGTCAGCAAGTCATGCCCTAACAGGCCGGTCGTCTAATATGGCCCGATAGAGGCCACCATGCTTGACGTCCCAAGACATGTAACCGGGCTGCACTTAGCTGCATACTTTGGAATGAAAAGAATTGCTCAAATACTTATTAGCAGCAATAACCTGAACTCCTAGAACAGTTTCGGCGGGACTCCCTTATATTGTGCAGCCACGCGAGGTCATACGCCTATTGTCCGGTTATCCCTTCGAACAGGCTACGTTGATGTCAATGCTGCCGAGATCCGTGGTCGAACACCGCTTTGGATCGCCGCTTTCTGGGGCAGAGAGGTTATCGCTAAGCTGCTTCTATATACCGACAAAGTCAACGTTAATGCCAGAGGAGTAGATGGCACAACCGCGCTAATCGTAGCTGCGCAAGAAGGGTATGAGGGTATCAGGCTCCTTCTAGGTACATGTCACATTGATGTCAATGCTGCAGATGATGTTTTCATACGAACACCACTTTTGATCGCCGCCCAGAATGGATACGATACTGTCATTAAGCTACTTCTCGATACTGGTAAAGTCGATGTTGATGCTAAAGGCAAATATGGTTAATGGTGGGCTGCGAAAGGCGGGCATGAGACCGTCGTTAGGCTTCTTCTTGATGCGAGTAGGGTCAACTCATATGAAGGCGAATGGGTGCCGCTTCTGTGGATGGCTAGTAATCGGCCAGAGGCGGTCGTCAAGCTACTGATTGGAAGGGGGTCAGAAATCTACGCAAGGGCTAACATTGGCCGGACGCTGCTATCATTGGCAGCTATGAACGGGCATGAGGACATAGTGCGAATTCTTCTCGACGTGGGTAAGACAGGGTTTGATGCTGAAGATTGGAGAGAGAGAACATCGCTCTGCTGGGCCGCTGATGATAGGGCTGAGTCTCTCGTTAAACTACTAGTTGCACAATGCTCGGAGATCAACGCAGAGGATATCTTTGGCCAGAAAGCGCTATCGTTAGCAGCGCAGAATGACCACACAGCTGTCGTCAAGCTGCTAGTCGAAAACGGAGCCAATATTGACGCGACAGAGTTTGACGGTCAGTCACCGCTGGTACGGGCCATTGCCAATGGGCATGAGGCTGTCGTTAAGCCGCTGATCGAGAAGGGGGCAAGGGTTGATGCGAATAGCCTCCGGGGTCCGGGCGCCTCTATTGCAGGCTGTCGTGAAGGGAAATTACACCATGGTCAAGCTGCTCGAGAATGGCGCCAAGATCGAGGCGATGGACAACTCTGGGCAGAGACCACTTTCACGGGCCGCCGAGAAGGGCTACGAAGGAAGGCATTGCCAACTTGTTAGTCAGCGCTGGCGCCGAGATCGAAGCGATGGACAAGTTTGGCTACACGGCATTTTTGTGGGCTGCGGAAGAGGGGCATGAAGCAGTCGTCAGGCTACTAATCGAGAATGGCGCCTCGACGGAGACGGCGAACAATAACGGCTAGACGCCGTTGTCGTTGGTAGTTAAGATGGGACATGAGGCCGTCGCAAAGCTGGTGGTCAACTCTGGCGCTACGATCGAAACGATGGACAACTGTGGCTATGCGTCACTTGCGTGGGCTGCGATGGAGGACATGGAGCTGTCTTCAAGCTGCTGATAGAGAATGGCGGCTTAATTAAGACGGTGGACCGAAATGGTCAGACGCCGCTTTTGTTGGCGGCAGAGATGGGGCATGAAGCCATCGTCAAAGTCGATTGTCAACGATGGTGCCGGGAAGGGGCACGCGGCCGTCAAGACGCTAGCATCTGCGGTGCCAACGCCCTCTCCTAGTCGGCTTATTAGTTAGGGCTATGGCCAAGAGGGTGAAGTAGAGGTAGGCATCTGACAGTATCTTAGGGGCGACGCCAGACTTCGTGCTCTATGTTCGTAGGGAGTAGGTAGGTAGTTACTTGTTGCTCCGTAGTTTTGTCATGACGGTAATTCTAACTTTGAAACGATGGTCGAATTTTATTCTTTTCGCGCCAATCTGGCCATTACACCAACGTCGCGCCTCACGTCTCGTGCCTAATTCTTTCATAACAAGAATGCACAAGCGAGGTTCCACCATGTCAGCGAATCTCTGCTGAGCAACCCTGAATAAGCCGTTAGCACACGTGCACCTGCTGGCTGTCGAGCACCTAGAGCCTGCCCCTCGCCAGCCCAGCTTTTAGGCTGTTCCTTCCCATCCTGCCACAGGGGTAGGTGGACGACTTGACGGCAGTGGCGGGCCAACCCACCCCAATCGGGCTTACAACCCAAGGTGCGGCAATTCATCCGTATTGCTAGCACATAATCTATGATCTGAACTCCGTACCGCTGGACGCTATTCCCTACACGCACCTATGAAAATCATTGCACGGGCACACTCTTCTCCAATCCTATCCACCCTTGCCACTGGTTCGTCGGCTACGGAGGAGTGGGATGCCGATCCGCTACATCGTCGGGGCGTTTCCGCTAGATTGGTAATCGCCTAATCTTTGCCCTGTGGTCTTATCAATCATTACTCAACCATCGTCGCCTCAGCCTAATCCGATTATTTGTCTCCGTCTTCCTGTGCTTGGGACACCCAAAGCTGAAGCTTCGCGAAAGTTACACCGTGTTGCTCGTTGCTGAGTCTATTTGAAACGGCGAGTCAGGACGCCAAGCCGCAAGGTCGTGCGACCGGGGAGATTTCGCCGAGTGTTCCTGACCTATTGTGCATCCGCATCTTCTTCCTCTGACAATACCTACGCACAAACTCCCATACACATTTGTCCCACGGCTCGCTACTTAAAGGCTCTGCGTGCCGACCTTGGGGTGCATCTCCGGCGCTGTTTAACCTACTAGGACACTGGCGAGCCGGACTCTCAAGTTTCTCGTGCAGAGTATCGCGGGGTCACAACATTGCAGCCCGTCACGATGAGCACTTCACACGACGATAAAAGAGACAAGAGCCAAGATGCGGAAAGTCAATACCGGGACACACCTCATGACGCACCCCTAACCCAGCAGATGTCAGTGGCAGAGTCGATATGGATCTCTGAATCGCTCTCACTGCCCCGTGAGGCACTGTTTGTAGCCATTATTTGCATGGCCCAATTCTGTACCCGTTTGTCACCCCCCTTCAATGCGCAAAAGCAGCCAAACTTGTCTTTATTAACCAAGCTATTAGAAGCTGCTTATTTTGGCACATTAGTCCTTCTCCGCACTATCGGTGAAAGCTTCCACGTAACCTCCCCACCGCGCCTCGCATGGCTTGTGGCAGGCTACTCCCTCACCGTTGGCACCTTTATCCTCATCGCCGGGCGTCTAGGGGACGTCTTTGGCTACAAGCGCATGCTTCTTACAGGCCTCACCTGGTTTTCACTCTGGTCTCTGGTAGCCGGTCTAAGCGTCTACTCCAACTACACACTTGCGGTATTCTCCCGCGTTCTTCAGGGCATCGGCCCTGCAATTTGTCTCCCCAATGCTTTGGCCATTTTTGGGGCTACTTACCCCCCTGGTCATCGAAAGGCCATGGTCTTTGCTTTCTTTGGTGCCGTTGCGCCTATCGGAGGTGTTTTCGGAGGTATCTTTGCCTCCCTCCTGACCTTGGCATGGTGGCCGTGGGCGCTGTGGGCAATGGCGATTTGGTTGGCCATTTTAACGTTTGCCGGAACATACGCGATTCCAGATCTGCCCAGAAAGATGATGCCCCCGCAGAGATGGACTGATTGGATCGAGACGCTCGATCTCGGTGGCGCGTTCGTCGGTGTCGTGGCGTTGATTCTGTTCAACTTTGCGTGGACTCAAGCGCCGGTTGATGGATGGGGCACGCCGACGGTCATAGTACCACTTATCTTGGGTTTGCTGCTGTTCTTGGCGTTTGGATACATTGAATTTCGAGTCAGCCGGCGACCGCTTTTGCCCTTCGCTTCTGTCAACGCGGATGTTGCGTTCGTGCTGGCGGCAGTGGCCTGCGGATGGGCTACATTTGGCGTCTGGACGTTATACGTCGTCCAGCTGCTTCAGGATATCCGCGGTCTCTCGCCACTTCTAACGGCAGTCTGGTTTCTGCCCGTTGTATTCTCTGGCGCGTGCGCTGCTGTCGTGACGGGGAAACTTTTGGGACCGCTGCAAGTCAAGCCACCTTACGTTATGACCATGGCCCTGTTGGCATTCACCATTGGTGCTATTATTACCGCAACAGCGCCAGCCCACCAGCTATACTGGGGCCAGACATTTGTGTCCATGCTTATCATGCCCTTTGGTATGGATATGAGCTTCCCAGCCGCCACACTTATCTTGTCCAACGCTGTGCCGAAGGAACACCAAGGTGTTGGAGCGAGCTTGGTTAATACGGTGGTAAATTATGGCATTGCGCTGGGTGTTGGTTTCGCTGGTACGGTCGAGGTTCATGTTCACGGAAGTGGCGACACAATGGACGAGAAGCTCAGAGGATTCAAGGGGGCATTGTTTATGGGTGTTGGATTGGCGGGCTTGGGCTTGGGGGTGAGCAGTGTATTCTTAGTGAGAGAACGATTGTCCAGGAGGTGATTGAGTGTTTTCTTGACCAAAATAGAGCATAGAGGGGTCTTGTAAATGTTTACTTTTTGGGTATAGACAGATAGACCTTGATAATAGAGAACTTCCCTCCCTCAGCACTCCTGCTTGCGCAACTGCGTCTCGAGTTGTCCGCAACAAGGTATGTGGCACTGAACGAATCCGTCAAGCAATGTTTTCTTGCGTAGAACTTTGGAAATCTTTTCAAGTGTCTATGTTCTAAATTGGTGCGAAACACATGTGCCTACCATGTTTTGTTTTGTCTACTCGTTTTAAATGCAATGCCCATCCTTACAACTCATGAAGGTCAGATATCCTTTTTGCCACGACCAACCGAGCTACCCAAAAACAACCGTCTTGGAGCCATTCAAAAACACTCTTCTGTCAGCATACCACCTCACCGCCGTAGCCAACACCTGGCTCTCCACATTGGACCCTTCCTCCACCAACTCCTTGGCATCCATGCTGTGACCGACCCTCGCCACCCTCTGCTCAATAATGGGGCCCTCGTCCAAATCGGCCGTCACGAAATGGGCCGTCGCGCCGATAATCTTGACGCCGCGGTCGTAGGCTTGGTGGTAGGGCTTGGCGCCCTTGAAGGACGGCAGGAAGCTGTGGTGGATGTTGATGATGCGGCCGGACATAGCCTCACAGAGGGTCGGGGACAGGACCTGCATGTAACGTGCCAAGACGACGAGCTCGATATCGTGCTGCTTGACCAGATCGAGGATCTGCGATTCTTGCTGGGTCTTGGTGTCTTTGGTGACGGGCAGGTGGTGGAACTCGATGCCGTAGGACTTGGCGAGGGGCTCGTAGTCGGGGTGGTTGGAGACGATGACGGGGACCTGAATGAACGGGGGAATCACATTATATTAGCACGGAGCTGGAACAAAAACCGGACGGTGCAGATAACATACCTCCATTCTCAGCTGGCCGACCTTCATGCGGAACAGCAGGTCGTTCAAGCAGTGCCCAATCTTGGATACCATGATCAAGACCTTCATCTTCTGCGCCATCGGGCGAACATCGTACGTCATGTCATACTCGGCGGCGAGCTTCTCCAGCGGGCCGTTCAAATGCTGCGTGGACGCAGAATCGGATTTAGGCCCAAAATGAACCCTCATAAAAAAGCGCCGGGACGTGGGGTCGCTGAACTGCTGCAGATCGAGGACGTTGTGGCCATGGGAGGCGAAGACGGCGGTGACGGCGTGGATGATGCCGGGCTTGTCGGGGCAGGAGAGGGTGAGGATGTAGTCGTTGTCGGAGGGCATGGTGGGCGATTATGTGAGGTGAGTTCGGCCAATGGAGGACAGAAGGAGAGTGATTTCGCAACAGAGTTATAGTATGTGGAAAGGAAGAACAAGAGTGTCAGCAGCATGAGCTGCGAGAAAATAGACGGGCCATGAATGACTCTTACGATGGCAATGGCTCCAACATGCCGAATGCCGACGCTGGCGATGCAGTACCGCCGATGTGCCAGGCAGAGACAACAACTGGACAATCGTCAATCCATGGAACTTCGGCGCTCCACTTTTGCTCTCTGTGCCTGGAGCTTGACTCGATAGCGCGAGCGCATGCGGCCGGCCCCACTGCGGGCTTCTGAACCCTCCCTCCTCACGCTTTTGCAGACCTAACCCTCGAATCGATGCTTGCGTGCGGTTGCGGCATCCTGTGCGTAGGAATGGAATAACAAACCCTCAAATGGGGACTACAATGCAGAATAGAGATGCTCTGCGTGGAATGGAAGGCTACTGGGGGTGGCGGCTCGGATGAATGCGTTACGCAGAGCTGCTGACCGTGTCTTACTTACGCTTGTCCAACACAATTAAGCTCACGCGCTACGAGCGGAGTGTTCGGCAGATTCCATTCGCGGATTGCAACGCTGAATGTGATGTGTTTGTCTGGAAAACGTAGTGATCGACTAGCCAGCTTGGTCGCACTCAACCCGACCTATCCGACCGGCCAGCATCAGTTAGATGGGTTTAGATTGAAGCCTAGGCGTTTTGATGGCCGTGACACCCCCTGGTCAATTGCACAAGTTCCGCTTCGTAGCTTTTCTGAATTCATTGGTGGATTTACATCTACTCCGTACCGGCAACCCAGATGGCAAATCGCCGTTGCGGGCTGCGACACCTTACAGGTGGGAATTAGGTTTATAAACGGTTACTAAACATACACATGCGACGGATAGCAAAGTCGGGTACTTTGTGCGTGGAAGCGCAGCTTGCGCTCGTTGGGGCCTGCTTGCATGTGCGAGCATGAACACAGCAGCTAACAGACCCTTGGTCTCTTCGTGGATATCAGCTCATGGCTCATTATACCTGCCATCATGCGGGAAACGAATCAGCGTGCAATTGTTGCGAGGGTCATGTACTGAATCGTTGCATAGTCAAAGTCGTTATATATATTATTACCACAACTATCCTCGTATAGACAGCTGGAGATCGATTTTACCAGCCTCGCCGCTTGGCTTTACATAACAGCAACTGCCGATGATGTATGTTTCAATGGTCATGAGATCGTTAAGAAATGTAGCATGATGCATCGTACTCTCTACCCGTAAACTGCTTAGACGAGCTCGTCGCCGTGACGTCCGCTCCCCACAGCTCGTCGAGGAATCGACGGACCATGATGGCCAGTATGGTGTCCATTCGCGCCATATCCATCTACGCCATGCGTGTTATCCACACCGTGTCCAACGCCGTGTCCAGCATGCGCATCATTTCTAGTAACATGGCCCTTCTCACGGACATGAGGGCCGCCCCAGCTCGCCTTCCTCGTAAAGACGGCATCGATTCCGTCACCGCCACCGCCATAGGCAAATGCAGACCCTCGGTTCAGCGGTATATGATTGAATCGCCAGTCGAAAACGGCCGCGTATGTCATTCTGTATGCTGAAAAGGCCATGACCGTGCCGATAATAGCTCCCGCCACAACGTCATACCAATTATGGTACTCGTCAATGGTCAACGCGCCACCAATGAGTGTAGCCCCCAAGATGGGCGCATAAATGAGAATCAGCTTCCACATGGCGGGATGATAGTTCGAGAACACCTTGAGCTTGGCATTCAGATACAGGTACAAGTACACGAAGCCGGCAAAAGCAGCGGTGGTATGGCCGCTGGGGAACGACTCCAGGCTGTCGTTAATTTCCTTTTTGTCGCCGGTGCAGATATCCGGTGTGAAGTACAGCTGCTGGTAGCCCTTGGCGTTGAGACCAGCAGCAGCCTGCGCCTTGGTCACGTCGGGTTTGCAGACGTCGAGGAAATGAGGACGCAGCCCACCGATAAGCCACTTGAGAAAGACTTGGAACACGGCCGCGGTGATGAGGGAGTACAAGAGACCAATGACCCCGTTGTTAACGTCCCAGAACGATCGAATGCGAATTTGCATGAGGAGGATGGCGGCGATGGGTACCATGGCTGCAAGAAAAGCGGCGAGCCAGATGGGGATGATTTCGTTTCGGAGAGGATATGCGAACTCGGGGTAGACAATTTCACCGTCAGAGAAGGTGATGGCGAAAGACCGCGAGGGAGCAGGGTCTGCCATGTAGACCTTACAGGTTGTCAGGATAAGCACATAGTTCATAGATGGTATGTATCACAATAAAAACTTACACCCAGACCAACAGCGCCCATGATAACCATAGTTGCGATATCCAATATAGTATGCTTCAGCCACTGGCCAAAAGTCGGCCTCGAGTGCATCGCATACGGCTCGTGGTTTCGAGTACGTCGAGTTCTCGCACCAGTGGTGGTAGTAGCATCAGCAGTGTGCCGACCAGAGGGTTTTTTCCCCCTTAGAAATCCCATCATAGCTGCAATTTTGTCACCGAATGTCAATGGCGGGCAAGGAAAGGCGGTTCAAGAAAGCCGGGTGAGGTGTGAAGTAACTTGGGCTGCGAGAAAGTGCACCGGCGAGAACGAAACACCTTGATATGGCATGCTTATAAAGTCTGTTTCAAGGCACAGTAGTTGCACATGTCGAACGCAACCTGACGTCAGAGAAAGCAAATCCAAACGCAAAAAAAGGAGCGTGCCAACAAAACTCGCAGCTGCAATACAACAATTACCAACTCATTACAGCTGTCTCCAGTCTAATTCCCTGGTTAGACCCGGTTTGCTGCTGGCTGCACCAGACACGAGGACGAGTTGACTAACAAACGAGCCATTGCCCGTCATCGCGTAACTAACAGAAGCTCACAAATGGTAGCATGGCGAGCTATCCACGTCATTGCTAGCTTCAATCTTGGCAGGGCCCTCGTGCAAAGCTGCGGTTTGTGCCAATCAGCGTGGCGCAATTCGGCGGGGGATGCAACGAGATCGCGATCGGGACAGTGGCAGAGGCTTGCGTCGCTTGCAGCGGATGGAAAGCTCCGGTACGTAGTGATGTCTGGCTGGCTGGCAATCGTGGTTTTCCAACAACCCGAATGATGCTGTGCGGGAGGTGATGTTTCCCCGTATGCTGCGTCGCGCAGTTTGGTTTTTGCCTTTGGTTCAAATTGTCCAGTCTTTCTATTAAGCTGCATGCAGGCAATTAATTAGTCAGTTCTTGATTGTGTCAACGATAGAAATGTCAGCAGTCAATTCACCGAGCTGAAATCCCCGAGCTCGCGCCTGGCCCCGTCCCTTCCGCCCCACTGATTGGCCAACCGCACGGTCGCTCACTGCACACTGCACCTCGGATTCTCTCTTTCTCGCATTCTCATGCTCCAACCCATGCCAATCTGACAATTGCCATGCCTATTTTAAATTAGCAAGCATAAGCAGTCAGCATGGCGTTATATCCGACTACTGAATTCCGAAGCGCCACGGGAAATAGTGCTTAGCTACGAGTAGATTAACTAATGCGCCGGTCTAAACTGGTGTTATAGCCCGTGAGTGCGAGATGAGGCTTTTCGGTAGCAGGCACCCGCGATGAATTGTGCGCAAGACACGACCCAGCCTGTCGTGAATATATAATCTGCCATGACGCCTGCACAGTTTTATCTTCCACCAAGATGCTCATGTCAATCATATCAGCCAGCCAGCGAGTATTCACGCCAGCGCCCTAATACAGCTCATTCATCCAACTGCTCTCCTGCCTGCTTACACGTACACTGACAACCACCACAACTACGCAAAACACCATCATGTCCATCCAAGATGTGTCCATCATCGGCGCCGGCCTCGCAGGTCTCACCCTTGCCCTTGCCCTCCACCAACAGTCCATCCCCGTAACAGTCTACGAATCCCGTCCATCGCCCCTCAATATCGGTGGCGCCGTCATGCTCTCCCCCAACGCCCTCAAGGTCCTCGACGCCCTGGACCTCTACGATATCATCAAAACCAAGGGATATAACTTTGATGACCTGCACTACCGCAACTCTAAGGGCGATCTCCTCGAGACGTACGAATTCGGAAGCGTCCAGAAATACGGCTACCAGGGGCTACGGATCTATCGCTACGTTTTGATCGACGAGCTCGTCGCGGCCCTCAAAACGAGAGGCGTCAATGTCACGTACGGAAGCAAATTCTCACACGTCGTGCAGGATACAGCTTCCCACGTAACTTTTGCGCTGACAGACAACACCACAGTGACGACATCTTTGCTCGTCGGCGCGGATGGCATCCACTCTACGGTCAGGAAGTACCTGTATCCGGACCTGGCCACCAAATTCATAGGCATGGCCGGAATAACAGCCTCAGTACCGACCGCTCAGCTCAAATTACCAGAGGACTACCACATCCCCGTAACAATTACATCCCCCCGTGGCGCATTCGTCATTGCTCCCCAGCAGGTCGACGGGTCGGAAGTCCTCATCGGCAAACAAATGCGGGTATCTACGGCGGATAAACAACCAGGCTGGGATCGCGAATTCGTTGCCGACAAGAACTCGGCAATCCAGTTCTTACAGTCTGACAATGACGAGTTTCCCGACTTTGTTAAACAGGCCGTGTCGCAAATCAACCCCGCCAAAGTAAACAAATGGCCGTTCTTCGTGGTTCCCAAGCTCGACAAATGGATGTCCGAAACCACAAGAGTCGTCATACTTGGGGATGCTGCCCACGCGATTCCTCCTTCTGCGGGGCAGGGCATCAACCAGGCCTTTGAGGATGTGTACATGCTAGCGCTGATTTTGGGACAAGGCGACAGGGTTCGCCGTGTTCAAGCTGGGTTGGAATTCTGGCAGAGCTATAGACAGGGGAGGGTAGATAAGATTCTGGAGCTCAATGCGCAGATTGATAAGAGGAGGATGCCGAAGGACGACGCGCTGGTTGGGGAGGGAAGTGGCTTGGAAAGCGAGGAGTTTGAGCTGGGGTGGCTGTATAGTCCGGACTTTGGGAAGGACGTGGATGACTGGGTTAAGATGCAGAGTCAGGAGATATAAGTTACTGGGCATCTGAAGGGATGCAGTTTGACTGCCGGGTTAGAAGATACTGACGACATAGTCATGACTGGCTTGGTTGATTTTGGTTTAGACTAGCGGTTTCATGCATAGTTAAAGCGTTGGATTGTTGCAGACTTGTTTAAATTGATTGTCTACGATACGGAAAGGCTTTACAATGAAGGTCTTCTCATTTGAGCCAGCGACTGCTGGAGGAAGATTCCATGTGAACGATGAGCGCCGCTGGTGGATCTGCAGATGCGTGGCTGTTCCGGCGGGGTGTTGAGTGGTGAATATCTCATAAAAACTTCACAAAGGTAGCCAGCGAAAACTCGGTAGGTGAATTTACATTTGAGTTGGCAAAATTCACTTGAAATGCTCGACGACTCGTTGATTGTTTCGTGCTTCGACCCGTTGAACTCGACTTTCCCCACTTCAGCTTACCTTAGCGGTGGTCGAGTAATGAGTCAGAAGACAACCGCATTGGCTTGAGCAGCGCATCTCGCTGCTATCTCTTCCTTCTTCGCTCTTCTGTCACTCGAATCTAGCACGCAATCATGGTACATCTCGTCCGAGTTGCCACTTGTGCGCTCAACCAGTGGGCTCTGGATTATGAAGGCAACCTCCGGAGGATCAAACAGAGCATCCACGATGCCAAGAAGGAGGGCGCGACTTTGCGCGTCGGACCCGAGCTCGAGATTACGGGATACGGGTGTCTGGACCACTTCCTCGAGAATGAAGTGTACGAAAACTCGTGGGACTCGATGTACTCTATTCTAACGGACGAGTCTCTGCACGGCATTATCATCGATATTGGCCTTCCTCTCCTTCACCGCAACTGTAGGTACAACGCGCGCGCCATTATCCTCAATGGTAAGATTATTTGCTTTCGGCCAAAGCTTTACCTTGCAAACGAAGGAAACTTCCGCGAGATGCGCTTCTTCACGCCATGGAAGAGACCGCGATATGTTGAGCAGTACTTTCTCCCGCCTCGGATCCAGGAGCATCAAGGCTGTCGCCAGGTCCCTATTGGCGATGTCGTTCTCTCTACTATCGATACCTGCCTAGCCGCCGAGACATGCGAGGAGCTCTTTACGCCAAACAGCCCCCACATCGAAATGTACGTTGAAGAGTCGGCCTATACTTGCCGTTATATATGTTCTATGGCTGACCAGGCCCCAGGGGGCTCAATGGCGTCGAGATCTTCACAAACAGCAGCGGCAGCCACCACTCTCTCCGCAAGTTAGACCAGCGCATTGCGCTTATTTCGGAGGCTACTCGCAAGAATGGCGGCGTCTACCTTTACTCCAATCAAATAGGCGTACGTCCGTCGCTCCCGACGACCCTCACTATCCAGGCAGGCAGATCACTCGTTCTCCTGCCTGGTGAGTGAATCTTCCCCAGTAATTTTATGGCAAAAGCTTACTCAGGCTCCAGTGCGACGGTGACAGACTGTACTATGATGGCTGCGCCATGATCTTTGTCAACGGGGAACTTGTTGGGCAGTCATCTCAATTCTCGTAAGATACGATGCAGCTTGGCCATTTGTGCTTTGAAGGCCGAAGAAAAAGCATGGGCTGACTGTTTGCAGGCTAAATGAAGTCGAAGTCATCGCTGCCACAGTAGACCTTGAGGAAGTCAGAGCTGCCCGATGTTCTCCTTCACGAGGCCAACAAGCGGTACAATCTGAGGAATATCAGCGCATCGAAGTGAATTTCAGCCTGAGTAGCAGCGATCATAACCTGCTGTACTCGCCGACCCCTTCACGCCCACCACGGTATCATCTTCCCGAAGAAGAAATCGCCCTTGGTCCCGCTTGTTGGTTATGGGACTTTCTCCGCAGGTCTAGAGCAGCGGGTTTCCAAATTGCATTGAGCGGTGGCATTGATAGTTGCGCCACCGCAACGATTGTATACTCTATGTGCAGATTAGCCGTCGCCGCGGCGAAGCAAGGTAACCAGCAGGTCATTGCTGATATGAAGCGCATCGCCGCCTACTCAACTGAGTTGCCTAAGACGGCTGAGGCGCTTTGCAGCCAGATCCTACACACGGTGTATTTAGGAATGGAAGCCCAGAGCAGCAAGGAAACTCGACAGAGGGCCAACGATCTAGCCGCAAGAATTGGGGCGTACCATACCGATGTGAACATTGACACCGTGTTCCACTCAACCAAGGACATTCTTACCCAAGCTACCGGGTTCACTCCTGAGTTTAAAGGTCAGTCAGTGCAGACGCTTGGACGCCCGGTGTCATTCGACGACAGCGGGGTTGAATGCCTGAATTTATCTGCTAAACCCTAATGTCTAATAGTTCATGGCGGCTCGAGCTCGCAAAATCTGGCTCTGCAAAATATCCAAGCTAGATCACGAATGGTGCGCCTTTCCCCGCATGCGGCTAAGCATTAACCCCCCCCTTATACACTTTGCTTACAGCAACGTAACCACAGGTACTCACGTACTACTTCGCCCAACAACTATGCGAGGTCAGAAAGCGCCCAGGCGGCGGTTCATTGCTAGTCCTTGGAAGCTCAAACGTGGACGAATGCCTGCGCGGATGTCAGTAAGACCCTCCAACTTTGATGAGTACTGCGCTGACGTCCTACCTAGATCTAACGAAATATGACTGTATGTTCTCATATACTCTGCGTCTCCTGCTGCTACATAATGGAGCTTATGAGTAGCAGTAGTAGATCAAGCTGACCGCTTCAGGCTCCTCGGCCGACATTAACCCCATCGGCTCGATTAGTAAGGTCGACCTCGTCAGGTTTATTACCTGGTCCGTCAAGCATCTTGACATGCCCGTTCTCGACGACTTTATACACGCTACCCCGACTGCCGAGCTCGAGCCGATTACATCAGACTATGTCGGTCCTCCGCCACAGGCACTTATTAGAATTGGAACTAACGCCGACACACAGGTACAATCGGATGAGGCAGATATGGGCTTGACATATAAAGAATTGTCTCGATTCGGTGTCCTTCGAAAGGTCAACAAACTCGGTCCTTACGGCTGTTTCCTCCGCCTGCAGAGTGAATGGAAGAATGAGGGCATTACACCGCGTGAGATTGCCGACAAGGTGAGCTGTCAGCCCTCTTGACTAAGGTCAACCTGTTAACGCTGTCAAACAGGTAAAACTTTTCTTCCACCACTTCCAGGCGAATCGTCACAAGCAGACTGTATCGACCCCTGCATACCACAGCGAGTCCTATAGCCCGGACGACCACCGCTTCGACCTCCGCCCATTTCTTTACCCACCTGCCTTCGAGAGCTGGTCTTTCAAGAAGATCGACAAGCGGGTTGAGGCCCTGGAGAGGAGGGCCAGCGAGAAGACCTAGATGGACTGTGTGTTTGGTGAATGGCCATTAGTGTCGTTGGTCGGATCCTGTAAGTATTTTATGGACGATCTCGCCTGCTTGGTGCTGCGGGGTCCCAAGATCCCATGGGCAGAGTCGATATTAGACGACAAGCCTAAGCAGACAGCTAGGGCAAAAATATAAATGAATCATTTGGTCACGTATTCAAGATATAAAACATGTGAAGAAAAGAGCCCCGAGGCACGAAATGAAAGATTCGGTGGGTAGTCTAGAACTTATACTTCCAAAACCTATCCGGAACACGACGGTTGATAGGACTTTCGGATCCAACAAATACGAAGCCATCATACAAAGATCCCCCAATAATCGCGCCAGCCAAAGTTCCCAACCAGCAAACTGCGACTATATCCGACTCAGAGCGCAACCAGGCGGGGACCCAAGTCTGCAGCAGGATTGAGTGTGGCGCCGGCATTACTACCAAGAGTGAGCTTCAAAGTTGTGGACAAAAGGCCAAGAATCTACACATCAAAAGGCTAGCGAACATGCCGTTTCCATTCGCCTTGAGGGGGGCCTAAAGGGTCTTCACTGTTGCTGGGTTTGACGGAGAGGAGGGTAATTACAAAAGCATGCATTCCTGCTCCGGGGGGGGTCGTTCTGGTCGTCGCCCAAGGCAAGAACAACCACCACCATTACGGCACTTTGCACCATTTGGCTGAGAACTGCGCCTTGCGCACTCATCCAGTCGTGCGGTCTCCCACAGAAGCCCTTCCAACTCGTTGCAAGGGCAGGATCGACGTGGTGGATGGATCATTTCGCGGAAGACACTATACGCGAAGGCTCCCGCGAAGGTCGCCGTAACTAACTGCACCACGACGTACACGGCGCACTGGCGCCACGGTAATAGGCGGTAGAAGCCGAGAGATGCAGATATGGCTGGATTCATATGTGCGCCGGATACGCCGCTGCCGATGTAGATGCCGAGCATCCATGCGAACCCCCACGACCAGCTGATCTCGAAATTGCCGTACGTGGTCGTCGTGGAGTCCGAAGAGAGAATGACACTCAGCGTACCGGCGATTCCCAAGAACATGGAAGCGATGGTCTATAGAAACCGATTGGTCCATATTGGAAAATACGACATTGCAACGCGGTAAGGAGAGGAAAGGAGAGGAAAGGATAACGCCACCAACGGCAAGAAATTCCGCCAGAGGTTCAGGATACCGGGCACGTAGCCTTGCCCACCAGTTGTGCAGCTCGTCTGGGTCCTGTTCCCCCTTCTCAACCTCTGCGTGCTCCGAGTGGCCAAGTGGCTCGGCATCCACAGCGAATCGACTCGTACTGACATCAAGCCAACCCGAGGGCCGGATGATTCGGCGAGCCCTATCTAGATGAGAGAGGCCCGTCTCACACCGGCCCTGGATTCCGTGAAACGAGCTGACTTTGCAGCCCCCGCTTCCACATCATGAGCAGAATCCTCTTTTACGTTTCTCCGCGAGCTCCCACGAGCTTTGTGTGGGAGGGGCTGCCCAAGGCTAAACACTGGTTTTTTCACCTCTCCATACCAAGGATTCTCTTTCAGATAATCTTCATTGCCTGTGTTATGCACTGTGGCACCCCGGACAAGTGTTGCACCGCGAGTAAGTGCCACCGGGTCTCTAAAACTCGATTTAGTTCTCGTGTAAGCACTCTGTATGGCGTGTTGGAGACGGCTGAGCCGGCGTAAAGTAGCACGGCCTGTTTTGCTGTGACGTCTGCAGGCCGGGCGAGGGTAATTTTACAGTGTCTACGCGAAACCAGTTGGCATTGTCTTTGCCTTTACTAATTGTTCAACTCAACGTACCGGTCTCACTCAGAGCGATTGAGGCAGGAGTGCCTGACAGCTTCGGGCCCAATTCAGGTTTCGCCGACGCCGCAGGGTCCTGATCAGATTGCCCTGTCCTGTGGTTGTCGGCTGACGTTCTCGAGCTCTTGGCTATTCTCTCCAAGCCATCTTACGGTTTCGTATGACAGTTCTCCGAATTTTGTTTATGTATTTAGTGTCGGTTCTCTCAAAATATCAGGAGGCCTGCATTTAAGAACGAGCAGCACGTGCAGCAGCAGAACCATCAAAGTCTACCAATTGTGAGAAGAAGCAGGAATGCTTGTTAAATAGTTATGGAATAGAACGAGAGCGTAGTTCTATATAGTATATAGCGAATACATGCCGACATGCTCGTAGTCCCCCAACACCTGTGCTTGGTAGAGTACCCCGGCACAAGGCTCTTAGGAAAGACAAGAAATTAACTGGAGAGTGCCACACAAAAGCGCTGCAATCGCTCCTCGCCCCTGCGTGAGTCACAGTCCGCTAGGTGCATCACGACTGTGCAGGGTCATTGTACAGCGTCTTTCCCGGACTTGTTCTCCGGAAGCTACTATAAGAATGCGGTTCGAGCATGTTTGCTGTGTGGATCAGAGAAAAAACCCCTGGTTAGGTCTTCCAAGGAACGAGCCTAGCAGAGACTTTCAAGAATTTCAAGGATACAGTGGACTGAAGGCCCCGTTTGGCCCTCTTGACAGGGACATGTCGCCGGAGGTACCTCCGGGAATGGCTATCCAACGTCACCACAAGCTTCACATTGCAGGCTGTGGTGCCGCTTGCTCGTTATACGCCCTATCTATCGTCACATTGCGATGCAGTAAAGTGAGTTTTTTGTTCTTTTGGCTATCACAGCCACGGAAGATAGTGCCGACTATGTGCCCATGACTGCCTCAACACCTGCGTATCACGGTACTATTAGTTGCATCAGCTGGCGACTCGGTTTGCCGGACTGACGCCTACTCTCAAAGCACTACCGTTTAACTTGACCGCCTTTACCTATATTTACGTAGTTAAATGCTGTCCAGCCAGTTAAATATTTAGCAGGTCGTCTAGCCACACGTCAAAAGTTAGTTAGACAACTCCAAAGCTGTTGGGTCAGCAAGTCGCTCTCCTCCTAGTGGACTAGGTGATGCAAGTATCCACAGCATAATCACGGTGTATTGTCCATAAGCTACTCCTTATGGTTGCCAGCCGCTTCCTTGTGTCTGAGCTGCAGAGCTGCAGTAGGAGCTTCAGTTCCCAGGAACGATCTTCTTGCAATCAAGAGACGAATCTGATTCACAACCCACCGCCATTCGCCATCACACACGATTGTAGTTTTCTGCCAATTATCTGCCAAAGAGTTTTTCTCCCAAGTCTTGTGACGCACCTTAAGTAGTATTCTACGACGAGCAAGTCACACAAGCGCGTTTTACAGAAGGTTGTCGTCATGGAAAGCACTTGTGACATCAACCAGGACTGAGAGGCTTCCTATTTCTATGGCTTTACAAACGCTAGTCTTTTTGACAAGATACGCTAAGACAGAAAAAATCATTCTTCATTCCAGATAATGGAAGTCTGCTCCCCTAAGTATTTCGTCTCTCATCGATTCCTACGCTCACAATGCCATTTCTGGCAAGAATAGTGGATGTTGCAGGCTTCCTGTCGATTTTTGAGCCATCCGACGAGTCCCTGTCTCCCTTGACCCAAAATATGCCTCCTCGCAGCTGAAGCCAGGTGGGGGATAATGCCGGAAACTGTGGTTGTAGCACCCGCATATATCGACGTAGTCTTGGTGAGAAATCTCGCCCGACCCAATCTTCATGCCAACTCCCCACTTCTCAATAAGATACGAGAGTATGTTCAAAGCTTTCGTAGCCATCGGGTGACAATGCGTCATTTCGGTGAGGGCTTCGACGTCTCGATGAAGGAAGTTTAACGCAGAGACGCGGGTTTCTTCTGCACATGTAGAACACTCATCATCTCTTGCGACGTAATTAGCCCGGTCCAGATTAATAATTGTAGCGAGGTGTCCCATGGCGGCGGTGAGGGCGAAATATGGCAGAAAGGAAGGTGTTCTTCGCAGTGTGTATAGCTTTGCGTAAGACGTGAGATGAGAGGCAATTGCGTCTGCTGCCTGTCTGCAAATACGTTGCGGCACTTCTTTCGATTCTGCGATTTTCAGCTCTGCCACCGGCCAGAACAAAAGAAGAATGGAGGAGTGATAATACATGCTGTATTGGCGTCAGCAACTAAACAAAGTGGACTGAAATTTTATCTTCAACGACTTACTGGACGAACAGCATAAATGGAGTGGAATTCTGCCCTAACCTTAAAGCTTCGGGTAGCTGACCGTACCACGTGATATATTTCGTATAAGCCTGGCGCAGGGTACTCGCCGTAAAAGGTATATTTGGATTGCGCATGATATACTGGGTTTGGTGAGCAAGTTCACTCAGCTGACAAGAGTATTTAAATATTGATCGCTCGTTCGATTTTTGTCCGTCGGCCAATTGCAATAACATACCTGCCAGTGTTAGTTAGTTCTCAGACACTTATTTTTTTTTTTTTCAGAGTTTGGTGAACAGGGACCAACCATCGTCTGTGTAAGGAACCCATCGGTTTCCCTCCATTGCCTCTATAATTGGAAGTGTTGGCGGTAAGGAGATCATGGAAGAGGTTTTTGGCAACGATCTACCAAAGGAAAGAGCGCTAGATGAAGTTACTACCATTTCTGCAGGCTGTACTCTGTAGATAGAAAATGATTGACCAACCTGTCCAGATTGAAAGCCCCCCAAAAAGTGGCCAAGCGGACGGAGCTCTAATCTTGGTCCTGTCGGTTTTGTGTTCGAGGATTAGGAGCATTTTGCAAGCCCATCTCAATAGCTAGCCCTATGCATTGACCCGCATAATACTCACTTCTACGGATGCGGCCGCAGCTCGCTTCTCGAATGGACATTATCCCTACAGCCTGAATTGTTGTTATAGAATGATGATCTGTTTCATTGAGATACAAGCGCTGACACTCTTCAAAAAAGTGGTCACCAGAGGTAAGAGGATCGCTGGCATCTTTCCTAATCCCAAGTATGTTGGAAAAGCGGCAGCCCAGAGCAAGCAAGACGTTCGTTAGCATTGACGAGCAATATCTTTCCTTTCCGGCATGAAAGTCTTGAAGGTAGTGCTCTCTGCTAAACAGTGCAAACGAAGGATGTTCCCAGCAGAAGTATAGTGCCAACAAATGCTCTACTAGTTTCGAATCGCTGGTAACCGCAGTCCATGACCCGGGAAATCTTGTGGCTGGCTTGTCTAGAAAAGTCGCAGCTTGAGGTTGCATATTTCCTGTATTCGTTTCTATCCACTCAAATACATGCTCGATTGAGTCTCCGGCCCGCAGTTGCTTCAGTACATCTTCGGAGGACTGTGACTGAACTAATGTCGAGATGATACGATCATTCATGCTTTGACACCGGCGGAGCCGTTCAATTTCTGCTTGAAATTTTCCAATGTCACAACATGCAGGTGGCCTGCATGTGCAATCGGCGTCGCATAGAGCCGTACAACGATCGTACGGTTGTCCATATAACTATTGGCCGTTGTCAGTCAA
>JASWJB010000032.1:0-46547 GCA_032433595.1 Conoideocrella luteorostrata
TCCACATATTCACCATCGCTGAAACTGACATTCTCGCAGCACTGACATTCTCGCAGCCACACTAGTCATGCCGAAATCCCCAATTCTATTTACCTTGCTCAGGACTCAAGACTTGCAAAACCCCCAGCACAGGGTAATCAGATATCCTCCAAATCACCAAATGCAGGACCGAAAAGTGCCCAAAATAAATATCCATGAGTAATGAAAGTGCACGACAACAACACAGCGCCGGATAAAATAATGCTGGAAATCAGCCGTCTGAACCCAAGTCCCGGCGGTATTCGCCCAAACGCCCACCGAGCCGACATAATCCTTAATCCATGCCTCTCTCCAACTTCCCCGTACTTCGCGCATTTACATGGCCAGAAGACGCGCAACTGCCGCTGGGTTCGGCGCCGCGCACCCCCAGAACACATCCTCATACCAGGCCACTTGCGGTCTTGGCAGGAATTTTCATTCACGCAACGGACCTTTTGTCGTGTCCGCACGTGCACTACGGCCTCCATACATGCCATACAGCACATGGTTTGTGCTTGGCTCGTAGTATACGCGCAGTGTATCTGCTCCGTACCCATACTGGGTAACATGTTGTATGATTCGTACCTCCAATACACGGCACTAATACCGGCGTATTTAAACACCCCCCAAATCCCTTCAATTTGTAAGGCTAGGTGGTATCCTGATGACACGTCATCATCCCTGTCTGGGACTTTGGGCAGAGACCATGGTTAGGCATACCGCGGTAATAGGCCTTCTATAACGCGCTTCTCTACGACTTATGCTTTTGGGTGGCGTTAGAAGAGGCGAAAGTTGCGTCAAAAACATGTTATCTCTATACAGCGCCGACAGATATACTCTCACTGGAGCCTCATCTGATCCGGACGGGCGCTGCGTGTATTCCATACTCTGGTGACATTCTTATCAACGTATCTTTTACTTATCTGTATCAAGTGATTGTTAAGTACGAAAGAGCATGGTTCTTCCCCTCTCGCCCCTATGTCCGCAGTACCACCATCCTTGGGGGGGCGTCTCTCTACGCTCCGCAATCCGTGAAGTATATCGTTGCATAAAAAACTCTTCCTTTTTGGGGCAAAAGCAGGAAGAAAAGGTCCGCCTATCTTTGGACGAATGGGGTTCGCGGTTGTGAAAGGGCCACAGGACGGGCTTACTGCAATGTAAAACCTGTAGGAGGAGTGCATGGTGTTGTATTCGGGGCTATGGAATACAGCCTGCTCTCAATTGTTGTATTGTGCTTCTGAATACGGGCTAAAACGCAACCCACGACGGAGCAACATGCATTCCTCGAGTCTCGGGTCCTTATGCAGCCTCTATGATGGCTAGCGTACCCATTTGGACAAGCCGCAACTTCCAATACTTCCCTCTGCACACCATCTTCTAGAAGCACGCGCCATGAAGTCAATACTGTAATGATGGCCTGTCCTTGAAGACTTACCCTCCACAGTGGCACCATCTTCGCGTCTCTGTGGATTAGACCGATGGGGTTTGGGACATGCAGGTGTCTGTTTGATGTGCTTCCTCCACTATAGCTTCTCTTCCTTGTGGATGGTCAACGATGTGCCGACGAAATCTAGCCCCCCCCCGAGCTAGTGAAGCAGACGTGTGCCTTATCCCTGAGCTGACAGCACATCAAAGCAGGCACCATTACGCGCGTATGCAGTACATCATCACAAGCTGTAATAGCTCGGTACGGACTGATACGGTTTCCCCTCTGGACTCCTCACAAGAAGCACCGGCAGATTTGTGATAAGGCTTCACTTGGTAGTATTGAGCACCCTACAATACACTTTTTTGCGCCTTTTTGCTCTCATTCCTTGTTGATTCTTTTCCAAACTTCTTGCTCCGCAGCAGCCAAGCTCGAGCCTGCCGAATTTGCCCACTTTCTCGCTGTATCCCACACAGTTGCCTCTCCCTCGTCCTCATGCGCTGCTACTGACCTTTGATATTGGTTGTACCCTGCCGCGTTTATATCCTGTTGGTAGCCACCTGCAGGTGGCGAGTAGCCTGCCGACTGGTAGTGCCCCTGGAGAGAAGTAGGTGGAGGGATACCGGCAGACGCCGCCGTTACTGGTGCCGTTGTTGTAGTTGATGATCGCCCTTGGATAGGTAGAGATGCCTGCGGGGCCTGATATCCCATTTGCGGAGGCATTGTAGTCACAGGGGCTGTCTGTTGATTCTGGACCGACTCCCCAGCTTTTGGAGGAGGGGGTAACGTGTTTGATGCTCCTGAGCCGGACGGCACAGGAACAGCACCAGGTTGTGGTGGGGGAGGATTGTCAGTGAAGACCAAGCTGGTTTGCGTAGGCGAAGGCAACGCATAGCCAGTTTGCGGCGCAGCTGTCTGCTTGGGTAGTGATGGTGTAGCTCCTGGCTGGGCAGCCGGATATGCCTGCCCAGCAACTCCAGAAGTTGCTGGATGAGGCTGGCTACTTTGATGAGGTTCCTCAGGCTGTGCTGTCTTGGGAGTCACACCCGTCGGCTTAGCGGCGGTAATGGGGCTGGAGCTATATACTGGTATAGGAACCATGCTGAAGGTGTATAATACGTCGCTGAGGCACACGTTTGACTTTCAGACGTTGCGGCGTGAGCTTTAAACCAGGTGACGGCGGATGTTTGATAGTTAGCTGGCTAATGTTGCAGGATAAAGTGAATGTTTGTCTGACTCGGAATGCTCCAATGCTGCGAAACAGAGGACACTGGCGCTGGTTGAACGGTGAACAGGCCACCTAAGTACTACGAAAAGATAGGAATTGAAGAGCCTTAATCAGAGGAAGTATGTTCACGGTCCAATGTATGCAGACGTTGGTTGACCTGTGGCAGATACGCTGTTACCAGGCACCACGATTGCAAACTCAACGGCGGAACGTGGCAAAAAGAGGAGGTGACGTCAGGTGACGCTGGCTAAACACGGAATGGGCAGGCTAGATTTCAGCTGTGCCAAGTGCTGGTTGTTTGAAGACAGAAGGTTAATGCCTTACATCAGATGTATGATCGCACCGCATAGAACTTTAAAATAGATCTATTCATGCATGGAAAACTTACAGATCGTGTTTGATAATTTCGGGGTTTATTGGATTACGCACGGTAGATCAAACTGGCGCGGTTTTGGCAGGTAGTGAGTGTGCGGCGCGTAACCCACCATTTTGGGATGACTTGTTGTAGACAGGCAATATGACCGTGCAAAAGTTAAAGAAATTGCATCTGTGTAATAATGTCTTTTAGATTTTAAGGACGACTTACTTATGCGTGTAACTGTGTCGGAAATCTTGGGGACGAAACTCTGAGAAAGATACCTGCCCCCGTCGCCTGCAATCGGTTATTTATCCTACACTTTGGCTCATTTTACCGCAAGAGATAATATCTTCTGCTAGTAAGCAATTAGATTCTATCTGCGAATTATTTCCTAGGACGATATTTTCCGTTGCACGGGTAACGTAAGCTATCCGGCTGCATTGAACACCAACAGTGGCCAGCGCACACCATAGTATCTCCAGAAAATAATTATGCACCAGATATTTGGTCTGGAGACCTGGATTAGGAATGAACCGCGAAATTTTCGCAGTCCAGAGTCTTGGCGCAAGCATACAAAGAAGAGATTCATAATTTGGAGAGGAAGCAGGAATGCCAAATTCCCCAACTATTGAAGGATCCAAGGCTGAGCTTGCATATTGCGAGAGATTCTAATCACGACAATGCTTCTCTACAACGACTTGTCGGAAGCTAGGGAATTGCGCCAGCCATGAGCAATCCCATGCGATATATAAACAGTCTAATAGGCTGGGGAAAACCCGAAGACAAAAGGGTCCTCTACAAAGGACCTGTAGCGTTGACGCCATCTGAAGACCGCGTACATGTATCTTCATAGTTTATCCCTTCGACATGTAATGTAGTAGAAGCATTAATCTCCTTTAGACACTAGCTTTTTATAAGCTCAACTTTAAAGCTGATGTTCAGAATTAACCAACATATTTCCTGATTATCACAATGGCAGGACCTTGCATATCGATGGGACTGCTGTTGCTACAAAGATACCAGCCTCTGAGGTTCGAAAATGGCGTCGTATGGCACGCGTGGCATGTTATTGTAGCATATCTTCCCGTATGTACGTAATTTTCTTGCAAGTTAGTCATGCGGGTTGCCGTCGTGTAAGGATTCGTGATATGGAACCATATCGTGTGAAGCTGGACGAATAAGCCAGTATTCAAACTAAAATGCCGTAACTTTAGACATGCTACCTACAAATGATGCATACTTAGTCTATCATCGTATGCTCTCTCTGTTCTCGAAACCGAGCAAAGTGAAGTGTACTTTGTAAAAAGTTCAAACCCGGAAGCAAAAATTTACGATTTTGAAGGCGAGGATATCTTAGCCTCAGCGCTGTGGTGTTTGTCTCCTCCGATCAATGAGACAATAACGGCTCGGCCTTGTTCTACATGGCATAAGTTTTAATGTCTTGATCAACATGCTTCTCACCACATTTTGGCTGCGCCTTCAGTGTTTGGCGATACAAAATGCTCTATATAGCGCACAATACTGCCAAAAGACGTATGTTAGGCAGTGAGGAACCTCTGATGCTTAACCTCATCATCATGTGAAAGAGTCGCAACTTGGCCAGGAAGTCAATGATAAAGCCTATTGATCTCCCAAAACAAGTTCCAAAACAAGCTCCAAGACGAACTGTGACCTAACAGATAAATGCACTAATCATCAGGAAGATCGACGTAGGAGAACCTGCTTCCACACACATGTGCTGCTGCCAATTGGATCTTGTGCTAAGCATTGTCACTCCTATCACCTCGCTCGGCCAAAAGTAATAAAGTTGAAGGAGACGCAACATGTTATTGGAGGGGTAAGGGACGGCAAACCGGACAACTCAATTGCATCACGAAAAGATGTTTAATCCGTGTCCAATCCATTTCATGCCCTTGCCTAGGGTATGACGGATTCCGATCGGAGGCACGTCGTTTGACTTGAGATGATATGTATAATTTGCAGTTAAAAAAACCGCCATTGTATCAATACCTATATCAAGAGCCTCAGTCTCTGGATTAATAAATTTCGAGATGATAACTTTTCGACTTACATTTGGGCGAAAGAACATTGCGAGACGGAAACCTCTCGTTGTAGCTAATATAGCCGGCAGTGCTCCGGACAAAGGTTTAACCGCGCTCTGCGGCTTTCAACCCTGTTTGGCATGAAAGACAAAGCCCCACCGAACGGGCTGTGGAGGCTTGCATGCTTCTAGTCCGTAGTTACATGAGTACCGGTGCGCGTCGGGAAATTCGCGGCCAGTCGAGCCTCTGCCATTGAGATTGTCTTCCCTCTTGCTGGTTTCCTCGTATCAATTCATCACACGGCCAGGCAGTCTGCTTCGACTGCAGTAAAGATATCAAAATGGTTGGCAAAGTATCGGAAAGGGTTCTCCTGAGGGAGGGTAAGTGCCATCTTCCGCCGGATAACGGCGTCTTCGCTGGTATCGTGAGCTGTAGCGTCCACGACACTGACTTGTTGCCAAGGACTGGAGAGAACGGACAATAACATGAAGCTTTCGACTTGGCCGGATGTTGCCCCTATCAACCAAAAGAACTATTACACGTAAGCTTGAGATTTCGCGATGATGAGAGTTTCGACACCGCCAAGACTGACCTCTGTCCGCTAGAGACTATATGAAGCGGGATGACCAAATCCTGGCTTTACGCCTCCAAAACGACGCAACACGCGATCGACTTGTCCAGAGCGCCCGTGATCTCGACCGCAATCTATCTAAGCCGGCCAATGGCGAACTGCCTCTGCCTATTCCGGATCTTGCTGATGAAGACGGCGCCGCTACTCCATCAGGCGGTGTTGATCCGTCACGAATCATTGTTATTCATCCAGGTAGCCAAAATCTCCGCATAGGTTTCGCCAGCGATGCTCTTCCCCGAACGATACCCAGCACTCTGGCGACAAAGTTCCCGCAGACTGAATCCGAGATATACGAAGCGCTGCCGCGACGACAGTTTGAGGCTAAGACGACGGATCAACAATATGGTGAAGAATGGGTCAAGAAGTATACAAAAATGTGCAGTGATCTTAAGACCGAGATGCGCGCCAACAAGAGAAAAGTGTTACCAAACTCGAAGGAGCTCGTTCAGACATACAATCGCCGCACCGAACCGGAGATCATCGAAAAGCACAACGACCCTCTAGAGATTGACTGGACAGACATAAACACCCTGGAAGACCCCGATTCGCCGGCATCGTGCTTCATCGGGAATCAAGCTCTTCGTGTCCCAGACGATTCAAACCCCAAATTCAAGCGCTGGAGCCCATTGCGCTATGGATGGTGGAATGAAGACGACTATTCTAGCCAGGAGCATTTATTTGACGACTTTGAGACTTTGTTGGACAGAGCTCTGCGGCAAGAACTGGGTCTAACGACCAACAGTGAATGGCAACAGTACAGTTGTGTATTCGTTATTCCCGATCTCTACGATAAGCGGTATGTTGAACAAGTTCTGCGCTCATGCATGACCTGGTTCGAGTTCAATAAGGTCTGTTTTGTGCAGGAGAGCATGGCAGCAACTTTTGGCGCTGGCTACACTGGTGCCTGCGTTGTCGATGTTGGTGCGCAAAAGACGTCAGTCACTTGTGTCGAGGATGGTCTGTGTATTGAAGACTCGAGGATCAATATGAAGTATGGTGGATACGACATTACCGAGACGTTCATCAAGATGATGCTCTACGACAATTTCCCTTACCAAGACATCAACCTGCGGCGTCGTTACGATTTCCTTTTGGCTGAAGAACTGAAATCGAAGCACTGCACCATGGCTCAAGCCGACATCTCCGTGCAGGTTTACAACTTCCATGTTCGTGCCCCTAATCAATCTACGAGAAAGTACACGTTCAAGACCTACGATGAGGTCATTCTGTCGGCCATGGGCGTGTTTGACCCGTCGATATTCGATAACACCACCAAGCTTCGAGGACGACGGAAACTGGTAGAACGGTCTTATAACGCGTATGATGTTGATATCCCTGACGACCCAACCTCGGCAGCTCAGCTGGCCATCTTGGCTTTAGTGAAACCATCTATCATGTCATCTACAACCACAAATGGGTCATCTCTATCACAAGAAGTCTCAACACCGAGCAAGGAGCGATCCTCGTTCAATTTCCTGGGCAAGGGCGAACTTGGTATGAACGGAACTCCTGCTGGGTCACATGCCGGATCACCTGCCCCAGAGGGAAATGGCACTCCGGCTCCATACATATTCGGGGCTGGGAAAGACGGCCTAAATGGCGACAGTCCGGCCCCGAGCGGTTCTCGCGCCGCTGGCACGCCAGTTCCTGGGCAGGCTTCCCAAGCTTCCCAAGCACCTGCGGGAATGTTTGTCGACCCCAATGCTCGAAGTGCGGCTTCGATCGCAGCGGAACGGGATTCTGTACTTCCCATGGCCCCCCTCGATATTGCAATCTTGACAAGTATTCAGAATGCGGCTAAGAACGACGATAAGAAACTTCGAGACTTGCTGGGTAGTATCATGGTTATTGGAGGTGGTGCGAAGATTCCTCAGTTCACGGTTGTTCTGGAAGAGAAGATTAAGGCACGACGGCCCGATCTGTTTGATCGAATTATGGTGAGCAGAAGTGCGAGAGATATGGATGAGCAGGTGGTGGCTTGGAAGGGAGCGAGTGTGTTTGCCAAGCTTTCCACCAACGACTCATGGATCACCCCCTTTGAGTTCGAGCGTTTGGGTGCGAGAACGCTACATCACAAGGTGCTTTGGGCTTGGTGAAGCAGAGATATGGCTTTTACTTGATTTAAAACTAGAGGGACGGTCGAAAGGGATACCGGAGTTTGGGCATATGCAATGGTTGGACAATCCAGTCTAAGGGATTTTTATGGAAAGACTTGGGTCAGAAACGTTTATGCAGATTAGCAAATGGAATAAGTAAGGGAACTTGCTTCCCATTGATTTTAATAGGAGCTCCGGTCTCCACGTTCAAGCTTTGCGCTGCGTACTTCGTACAAATGTTGTTTTTCACTCGATGTTGTGATACATGATTGGATCGATTCATGCAGCTCTCCGGAAACGTGATGCAACTTTAATATTCTAGGTACCGAAATTACTTGACTGGCTACGGAGAATACTACAAGCTTTAGCCTTTCTAGGACGCAAATCATGCCTTGTCTATCATGAAGCCCAAGGTACAATCGTTCAACTGCCGAGATTATGTAATGGCTCAAACTACGGAGTACGTAACTTCTCAATGCAACCGCGGCTTCCACAACAAACCTGACCCCACAGCCCCTGCGCTAACGACTTCTTTTGCGCGTCAGGATGTATTGACTGTACTCCGTACAATAGTTCGTACGGAGTCACAGTATAGCTTATTGTGCTTACCTTGCACATCCTTTCTACAGAAGACTGACTGAGCAGCTTCGACAAGCAAACACTCTCTGTTACCGCGCCATGTGATTCTGCCCAACACCTCTCATCTAGAGGTCATACATAAACTGTATCTACGCTAGTCATCATGTCACGATTCTCGCGTTTCCTACCGTTTGCGCCGTCCACTACCACCGTCCAAGCTGTGACGTATCTGCTGGGCATCTCGCTCTTCTCGATATCATTCCTCGTCTTTCTGAACAGTTCCGTCTCCTTCGTCATTACCGACCTCATCGGCCAGAAGAAGGATGTCGGAGATGTCGTGGGCACGTTGGGATTCGCCGACGAGATTGTGGCCCTAGTAGCCTGCCCTACCTGGGGACTCATCTCTGACCGACTTGGCGTGCGATGGGTTGCCGTGATCGGATACACAATTATCGGAATCGCTTTGATGCTTTTTGTCCAGGCAAAGAATGTTTATCCGCAATTACTGCTTGCGCGCATCTTCTTTGCTGTGGGCGCCTCGGCGGCGTAAGTTGCGAACTGCCCGCATCGGAGATAAAGGACCGAGCCGAGATGGTCGCTAACAGTTTTGGTGCAGGGCTACAATGGTTACGGCTATATTACCGTCACTTACTGATGAGAGCGAAGCCAATGGTGGAAGAAATCCATCCAGATACAAGCCCAACCAGCGATTGAGCGTTGCATTTTCGGTGGAATCGGAAGCCACCATCACGCCTGAGCGGTACACAAGATCGCTCTCGAACGATTCTCGCACGTCTCAGCAGCTACAGCAGCAGCAACAAAATGAGGTAGGAAAGACCGGGAAGCCATCTGCGCTGGCAGGATATGTTGGCTTGTTTACTGGGTGCGGTGCACTTCTTGCACTGTCTTTGTTTCTACCACTGCCGGCTAAGTTTGGGGAAGTTGATGGGGTGACGCCCGGCCAGGCAGTATCATACAGCTTTTATGTAGTTGGCGCTGTGTCTTTGGTGGTTGGTGTTTTTGTCTCTTGGGGCTTGCGAAATCTGCATGGTGAAGAAGGGAAGGGATGGAAAGTCCTTTTTGGAATCTTGGAGCGTGGTCGGTTGGAACGATTAGGAGAGGACAATGGACATGGCCCCCGACGACAGGTATGCGTCACAATGTGCCTGAATCATTGACACCTAGAGCCAAGGCTAACAATGACCAGAAGGTGGTTCCTTACCTTCATCTAATGAAGGACTCGGTGCTGCTTGGATTTACGGACTCCAGGATAGCTCTGGGCTACATTGGCGGATTTGTCGCCCGAGCTTCGACAGTTGCCATTTCGCTCTTCATCCCCTTATATGTTAACACCTTCTTCATCAGCAACGGGTTCTGCCAGGGATCACCAAATGATCCATCTCCAGAGCTGAAGAAGGAGTGCCGCGCAGCGTACGTCCTGTCTTCCATTCTAACAGGCGTCGCACAGCTGATGGGACTACTTTGCGCGCCTGTCTTTGGATACCTCTCTGGACATTCTGGTCGGGTGAATTATCCAATCGTGGTAGCGACGCTCTTCGGCATCGTCGGATACTTGATCCTGCCACAACTATCCAGCCCAGAGATTAAAAATGTAGATGGACGAGGAGGCACACCAGCCATCTTCCTGGTTGTGGCACTCATCGGCATCAGCCAGATCGGGGCGATTGTGTGCAGCCTCGGCTCCCTCGGCCAAGGCGTAATTGCGGTGGAGCTGCCGGGCTCTGTACGACGCGAGCCATCTATTGCGCCGGATGAGGATGAGTCGACAGAGTCGCAGCCCCTGATACGAATGTTGAGCAATGAAGATTCCACCTCGCGAGTACGGTTGAAGGGCTCCATTGCTGGTGTGTACTCGCTGTGTGGCGGAGCGGCCATTCTTCTACTGACAAAGCTGGGAGGGGCATTGTTTGATTCTCTTTCCAGGGGAGCACCGTTTTACATGATGGCCATGTTTAATGGGGTGTTGCTGGTGGCTAGTTTGTTCATGGATGCTTCGCAGGCTTTTGCGAGGATGTAATTAGGATGGGCACGAAATTATGAATATACTTCTCCGTACACTACAAACAATACGTTCTTCCCCCAGATGGGAATGTTATAGCTGCTGGTGATGCGGAACGCGTTTTGCGCGCATGGTGTGCTGTGCTCATTCCCTTTCGTTATTATTCGCTTTCGAGCGGCCAGAATTTCATGATGCTTCGGGATTGCGGATCGCTTTTAGATGTCGCATTCCTCAGGCATACATGGAGCAATGAGCACACAAAGAGACAGCGGGCTCGCTGTATTATACCTCGCCTGCAAGCTTCTCTTTTCAGTCGTCTACTATTTTGTATTTCGCGCCTATAATCCCACACCGATACGGAGCACGCATCGTGCGAGTAAGAAAAAGTAGATGGCCGTCCCGCTCTATCGAACACAGCGTGTACCTCCAGAACGTCATGCCACAGCGGCTGGGCATAAATAATGGTGTGAGGGCGTTGGGCAACGACGCCGAGGACTGACGAAAGCGACTGCCATGTTACTATTGCTGCGTACACCGACATGTTTATCTGCAGGCGGGAAGGTCTTGTAGACATTGGGAAGCACGACGCGGGTTGGGGCGTGGAGACTGTGAAACCTAAAAGCGAATGACGAATGGTCGAGCGGAGCAGTGGCGGCGGCGTGCAGCTGTGTGTGTAGCCTGCATCACCGGATAATTCTTTGTGTGCTATGGGGATCTTGCCTGGCTAGTAACCATGGTACATGAATATGCAGAATGGGCTTGATGGACTGGGTTTTGGCTGCAGATCTCTGGTGAATACGAGGTTGGCTACATGTGAGGAGGAAGGACAGCATGAGCATGAACTTGAATATGGGTGGGGACACGCGGTTGGGGGCTGTGGATGGCTACCGGCAGACGCGACTATGCATTCTATTCATTCTTGCTTCTCATGTATGTACTCTTTGTGAGCATTTGCAGTATCGATAGACATTCTATTCGGATAGCACTAGTCGGCCCTCTGGCCTACGACGTCCTGCTTAAGTCTGGGTACTCTCTAATACCCATGCCGTTCTCGCTTCTACTCAACTCGACTCCCCTCGGCCAAATCCATAGCATATTACCTGCTGACATGAAACGTTGACATGATTGTAGTGATCGTAGTGATGACGGCGGTTATGCTGCCGGTGCTGCTCGTGCCGGCATCGGCGCCGATGCTTTCTACTCGCACTTAAAGGCCTTGACCCGGTTGTTGAACGCTTTGAGCTTGTCGCCAGACGTCGTGATCCGATCAAGACCAGTAGTGCTCGGAGAAGATGCCTCGAAATTGTTGCCAGAGCAACCGTGTTCCCTAAAAGTCATCGTCAATCAGGCTGAATCCCAACTCGCGCCATTCGACTTGCACCATAACCAGCGGGCGAGAACTTACACATAAAAGGTGCAGGCAATAGCCAAGGCTGCCGCCTCCCTCAGCTGTATATAACGCACGTTCTGATCCCCACCACGAGTTTATGTTGACTTTGAACGAAGTAGCCGTGATGGACCTGGTGACACTGCGGAAAGGGGGCGAACGGTTGTCCATACCACACTGGTTCCGAGGAGCTTTGATATCAGTACGCGGTGAGTTTCCGTCAGCTTGAGCGCGAAAATTGATGTCAAAATCAGTTTGTTTACCGCGCAGCTCGTTTCGCTTCCTCAGACTATTCTCCAATTGCTTCTCCCTGGGAATATAGCCTTATGCAACGCGTTGCAGCGTATTTGTAAAAAGTTTTAGCGGTGCCGTGAGCACGCCTGAGGTAGCTTGTGAACTTCTCCTCATGGTGCGGAATTTTCACGGTTTCCTGGATGAGACGATGAGACTCTTCTTTAATGCTATCTTCCGCCTCTTTATACGCTGGCACCCAGTCCCGGCGCACATCGTTGACAGTATTGACAGTACCCTTGCCAACGAGCTTGACGATTCTTTTGGCCTTTTGTAGCTCCGTCTCCTTGCCTTTGAAGCTCTCATACTCTTCTCGCTCTTTCTTGAAGTTGTCCATGATCTCGGGAACGAGAGGCACGTAGTTCTCAAAGATTGGAACAGCTACCTTGGTCTGGAACTCGTAAGCGGCTACGAGGATATGACCGACCGGCTCGAGCGTCTTCTTCGGATCTGTGGATTTGAGCTGTTGCATAAACTCTTTGGTGTGCCGCTCAATGTCTTTGAAGCCGGGCACAGTGTCGCTTGCAATGTTGGCCAATATTGCACCGCTTCTTTTGAGCACCAGCGTCAGGTTTCCGTGGATGGCTTCGGACTCAATTTCTTTCACGGTGCTGCCTTTGATGCGGGTGGCAGCGGAGTCGACGACACTCGTCATGAGCTGTGCTATTTGTAGGTAGCTGAGACCCTTCACCAGTTTGGGGCGTAGAATCTCGCCTAGAGATTCTGAAATAGGAGGCTTCCGCCCCGGAATCGTCTCTTCAGGTTTGGATTTTATACCCTCGGCGTTCTTGGGATTCTTCAGTCTGTGGCTTTCCCTCGTCTTTTACCGGTGGTATATCGTTGGCGGAAGATCCCTCCTTGTTGATGTCTCAGCATCATCGCAAAGGCCTCTCTTCGAAATGCTGCACCTCCCCTTTTTCTTGGGCTGATCTATGGCGAGCTCTCCCTCTCCTTCACCCTCCTTGCCTGTCTTGAGTCTCCCAATAGCCTCTCGTTCTTCCTTGACTTTCTCTATTGCTTTTAAATCTCTTATAACTTGATGTCTCCCGAAGCCGTATTGAAGAGTCTTTTGGGAAATTTGTTGATGTCAAATTTCTCAACCCATTCCTTGCCCTGCAGATGTTCCATCGCCGATTGAACCCAGTCCACGCAACTTTCGCTCCCTCCGGCAAATGGTATTTCCACACCTTCGAGTATTTCCTTGACATCGCCAGTCGATGTTTTCTTTCGACCGATCAAGATCCTCGCCAGGAAAGTCTGGGACTTGGCCGGCTCGACAGCATACTTGTGCTGGAAGTGGAAATCTCGAGTACCCGCTGCATTCAGCTCATTCGTCTCAACAACGCCTTTCGCGCCTTTACGAATTTCGGTCCCGTCAGATGCATCCAAAGAATCGACGACTTTGCCTCCGGTACCCCTTGGGGCTAATGTCAAGTGTCCAGTGGAAGATTTTCAAGTCGTTGTCGGCTTTCGCTTCTGCAATAGATCTATACCCAAGATCTATACCCATCGCGGATGAAGAGCGAGACGGTGAAGTCCTTCCACTCTTTAGTGGATGTGCTAACCGGTGCGGCGTGGACGGCACTCGGCCACTGTAGCCACAATGCAAGGGAGAGGATCAGGGAAAGCCAACGTTGTAGCATCGCGATGGTTGCTCAGCTGACACGATATTGGGGGGAGAGGGGGGGGAATTAAAACCGGAGTGTAAACCGCTGTATACAGTGTGAGGGGAACTTGTTATTGCCTTCAAGCATCTTTATATATACAATTTCAGAAGACATAGTGTCGTTTCAAGATTTCTTGGAATATCGTCGTAGCCAGAAAGCTTGACGATGGGTTTCTTTTCTCTTACCGAGCCAGCAGCCTTGCCTCCATCAGCTCGGCAGCATCTGAACTTTCCAGCTATATTTTCCGGTTTCCCTTCGGCCCTGTAACGAAGCCGTCGGATGGATGAAGTTACGTTTAGTTGACTGGACTGCGCATCATTCATTCCAGAAACAGCCGGCAACAAGGCGGGCCAATAGCCACAAACCCATGGTTTCCTGCAGGCTGCAGCCAGTTTCCTGATCAACCTCAGACAGTTCGACTACATTATCTTCATTAACTAAACTAGTTTCATCGGATGTAGTAACTAGAACGTGATTTGCTGCGGCTGCCGAATCGAAGCCAGCTCCGCGTCTTCAAAGCGTGAAACACCGCCTTCATATTATGCGGAGATGGAATGCATCAACGTCCGGTTCCAACTTTGTTCTTGCAAGCTCTGCGTGAAGGCATCGCTTGCTAGGATGAGACGAACGGAGAACGGGCGTACAGGGCACGTGTGTAGATCATTGCACTTCTCACGCAGCACGATGTTGATGTTTATACTTGTTTCCGATGCAGTCTCCACAGGCTTCATGTTCGGATATAGACAAACAGGGATATGTAACGTTTATTACTGTATGATTTAACTATTCCGCCAAACAAAAAATAATTAAAGTTACGATGCAGCTCCACTAGTCGGCCATAGGCTCTCATTGACACTGAAAACATCCCACCATCTACGTTTATTTCTACACATCCTCACATTAGATTCGCAAGGAACTCAGGAACCACGGCCAATTTTATAGTGTTTATGCGGCCGTCTCTCCAATTGCAGGCGCCTTTTCAGCGCGTAGTAGATCTGGGTGTTATGGTGCGAGGAGACTGGTGTCTGAGGTACCGTGCAGGGTAACTAGTTTGTCCATACGGCTACACAATAACCCTGACGTTTCATGACATGAACGGGTGGTTCTATAACTACGGAGTAGCGCCATGCATGTATCCTAACTACATGAGATGGGGCTAGTCAGATACGTTTGTTATAGCAGAAGTGAACAGGGCAAGCACGCACCCGTTGCGGCAGATAATGGAAGTTTTGCATCGACTGACTGACTGACTGTATGATTGTATTTTTCACCAATTTTTTTATCGCGCTTGCTATGACGAAAGCAGAGATGTAGAGGTTGTGATTTACATCCTGCATGAAAGAGTGAGAAGTGAGAGCGGTTCCGAAATCTTATAATGGCACGTTGGCTAGTTAGTAAGAAGACATTACGCAGCACGAGCCTCATTACAGACGATGAAAATTGCGGCAGGTATACAAGTTGAGACGTGCGTATAATGACGGGTTCGTTCCATGATAGTTGTCGTCCTATGTGCTCGTCTGTGAACTCATCTCTCTTATCGGATTCTGCCCCTCACTTTCTCGCCAAGATGTGACATATGGCCATTACAAGACATAGCTCATCTTCTAGCTGCAGCTGTAACATCATAACTGGAGGGAAATTATACAGCAGTTTGACAATTTAGTGGGCTCCAGAGCGTGTGTGGCGATGTTGTTGGACCGTCATTAGGTAATGCCTCTTCTCCTTAATGAGGGCATCTTATCAGATGAATACGGCATACATGATAACCAGATAGTGATTTGCTACCCTTGCAGATGAAAACTGTACAAACTAGCTAGCTGGCTTATTATTGGACTTCGAGATGGAGTGTGCCACGGCCATTGTCGCTGAGCCGCATATGCCGCAATCCTCATGGGGTCATGTCTACAAACTGCTGCCTAACAAGCAAGGCTTCAAGAGCCTACTGTTGAGCTGCTCTTGAATGTAAGAAACTTTGCGTGATCCTTTTGTCCTGATCCAGCATCTGGCAGTGGCCTTGGCTGCATCGGCCCTTCCCACCCCCCCCTTCATTGCCAGCCGCAGTCGAAACAGGCCGAGAGCAGATACAAGAGCTGTGAGGCGCTTCCTGCATTCATGATTCGCCCCCCTCTTTTATCTTTTTTTTTTTTTTTTTTAATTATCTTTTTTGTTTCTTTTACAAAATATAATGTGTCACAACAATGAGGGAAATGCAAGCCACAAAAAGTACAGCAGCTGCAAGGTGAACGAAGCAGCCTTGGTCGGGCACAGCCGGGCGTACAAAAGCACGGAGCGTGGAAGGAGCTGCAGGTCCATCCGGATTGAACGGTTGCTGAGAGAGTGATGATTGAATGAGCGGGATAGGACGGAGTGTGTGCTCCGTGCAATGCAATGTGCTGCATGCAATGTGATGCTGGATTGGATTGGATTGGATTGGGTCGATTACTCCGTACACTGCCCGACCTACCGTACACTATCAAAGATATCACCTTGTGCGATGTGATGGCTTTGATGAACCTTATTGCCGGGCCGAGCATGGACAGGGATGGACCGGTGACATTTTGGGGGATTCTGAAAATAGCAAAAATGAAAAGTTGGAGCAGAGCACCTTCGGGAGTGCTCCATACACACCAGAGTGACACATTGCCTGCAGCTGGACGGTCCTCTCGATCCGGGTTCACGGCCATGTTGGGGATAGGATACAGCTGATTGCTCCGCTCTCCGTGCACAATAGCCTATCGATATTCTTTGCTGGACGGACCTGCTCCCTGTATCCCGTACAACAGCAGATCGTGGTCAGCAAAAATAAAAAATAAAAAAGAGGCGGTCAGAATCGCTCTCATGCCGGCAGAGTTAGAGTTTCGTGTCACAGAAAAAGCTTCGTTGCCCAGCCACCATCAACACCACCAACAATACGGAGCACCAACAATACCAACACCAACACCAACGCCAGCACCAGCCACAGGAATAACCACGCCGGCCAAAACCCAAACCAACATATCCCGACAGAAAAAGACGACCATCTTTACGCCCATCTCCACACATCCCGCAGCATGGTCAACTGCGACAGCGGGGCAAAACAGCACGCCAAACATGAACAGTTGTGACAGTCGCTCATGGACTTACTATGAGGGTGGCGCAGCGCTGATCATTCATCTGTACAACCGAACAGAATAGCGAGCCTTCTCCGTGACGAACCAAGTTTTTGATATAACCTGAAAACTCGCATGCAGATAGGCCCAACTGTAACTAGTATATGTGATGTCCGTCCTGTTTGTTCCGAGGAGGAGAGACATGCAGAACCACGACAGGACAACTCAGATGTGCATGTATGGCTTATTATGTTGGCTGGCTGAACTATTTCATGTTGAAGGCTGGACTATTTTATGTCGTCTGCATTAGCCACATTGTGACTATCCGCCAGCAGGCGACTCTGTATCCGTACCGGTAAAATGATGTGGTTCATTCGAAGCGATTCGGGATGAGAGCCGGGGAGGAAGCAGGCTGGGGCTCGCAAGAGGTTGGCAAGGCTGGGCCAACAGCCATCTGGAACACACGCACGGGGCGGAAGTGTATCCCCGCGCGGTGCAGAACCAGGACAACAAGTAGTTGGTTACTGTGTGACTGGGCCATTTCCCGTCTCGTTGCTTCGGAGTCGCTGCAGTGTACGGCGTACAGAAGTACGGACAATGTGAGCATGAGGCCTGAGCTGGATGTGCCTCATCACACTGCGCGTCTCGTGCCACAGTACCTTGGTGCATGCCTCTGCTCCGTACGGAGCAGAGGTATCGGCAGATCAGCATACGTAAAAAAAACATGAAAAAAAAAAAAAAGGCGGCCGGCCTGACCAGGCTATTTCTTGTGTGACGTGATGAATAATGGTCCCGTATTCTCACCATGTCGTGGCACAATCGTGCAGACGTGCACCCACGCCAACATCACGCTGCATGATGTACTGTGGCCGAGGCGTACGGAGTAGTTACAACAATCCAAAAAGCAATGGGCAACAAAAAAACAAGCAGACTTTGTCTCCGGTACCTCCTTAGACTTACCCGCCAGGCTGCCCTCGGCGGAGGTTCCTTTTTACCAAGTCCAACCTGCCCATTACTGTAGCCAACAAGCTTCAACTAGCTATAAACCTGCAAGGCTGGTCAGGTAACTAACTTTAACAGATGTCTGTTGTCCCAGCCACCAACCAACAGAAAGAATTATGAAATTCTGCCTGCTGTCACCACCAAAAAAAGGATTTAAAAAAAAAAAACCACTCATGCGATATTATTCTCACATCTCGGATACGATGCGGCCAGTGCATGACGGCTGGGGCGGGGAGGCCGCGGATCCGGTTGGATGCGGGCTGGGCGTGTGTGTGTGCCTTTGCCACGCAGATGGACTGGACTAGACGAATATACAACGCCCGCACGCTGCACATTTCTCACCGCATATGTAAGTGAACTGTTTCTGTATGGAGTTTGCATAGCCAAAGAGTAAATAAATGGAGTCTTTCGTATTCACATAAGTCATGGGTAGGTATATCGACATCCGGTAGTAGCTGAACTTCTCTTGCATGAGGCCTGCCGGCCGCAACGCCGAGAACGACACTCATCTTGCTTTGTTGTAATTCGGCCAAGAAGTCTGCGGAGCACGGGAGGGTGGCTGGAAGAAGACAGCTTCTATCTTGCCAGGATAGAGTAAATGATGTTGTGATTCCGGACCAGTATAACTAACACCTAGCTATCCTGCGGGATATAAACTCTTTGTCGTCCCTCCCTCTGACCCCATATCCCCCCTCCCCCCCAAACCCAACCACCCTGGACAAGCCGATTTTCAGAAACCCAGAAGAAGCTTTTGTTGGTTTCCTCATCTATCGGCCTGCCAACCTCTCGCTATATGATGCTCCCCAGCCTTGCGTAGTGCTGTGATTTGAGTTTCTCGCAGAGTATTTATTGAGACTGTGTTCCATTTTCCAGACAGGAATCGGCATTCGCTTTTTGCAGTTCACATTCACATTCTCATATCCTTGCTCTTTCGTCTCGTGGAGTGAGACCACATGGGGATAGTTTGATACTCTCTTTTGATTCTTGTTCACTCCCATATACACACTCGCTATGAAGCTCCTTGCCTTGGCGTCGCTCGTTGCCTTGGCGGTAGCAACGGGAGACAAGCCGAATCCTGAACCTACCAAGACCACCACGGTGGTGACTTACACGACGGTGACGACCTGTCCCGTTACGGCGACGGAAACCCATGGCGGAACGTAAGTTGGGTGGCGTTTCGGCTCCTCCCCCTCCCCCCCCTCTTCCTTGAACACCACCACCACGACGCAGACTTGTATATCAAACTAACCGCAACTCCAACAGAACCGTCGTCGTCACCAAACTTACCACCTCAACCGCCACCATCACGACCTGTAACGGATGTAACGGCGGCATCGTCACCGTCCCTGGCCCAACCGTCACGTCCGGCACCACCACAGAGGTAGACGTCACGTACACAACTGTCTGCCCCATCACCGAGACCATCACCCAGCCCGGGACCACCTACCTGACCACCAAGACCGTCACCAGCAGCGTGGTCACCAGAGTGCCCACCACTCTCTATGAGACTATCACCGGGCCCGCCGCAACACAAACGGCCACTGATGTTGTCCTCTCCACCGTCACCAGTCTCTGCCCCGTCACCCAGGTCACTACCATTGAGGGCCACAAGCAGACCATCACGTATACCACCACCAGCCTGATCACCACCTGGGTGCCTACCACGTACCAAGAGACGGTCAAGAAGCCTGACGTGACAAAGACGCAGGAAACGGGCATTACGTCCATTATCACGAGTCTGTGTCCCGTCACGCAGGTCACTACCATCGGTGGCCATGAGACCACGATAACCAAAACAACTGTCAGTCTCATCACCACTGTCATCCCCACGACACAACTGGAGACAGTTACTGGCCCGGACAAGACCAAGACAGAGGTAGAGGGAATTACTTCCACTTTCACAAGTCTTTGCCCGGTGACGCAGGTAACCACTATCAATGGCCACGAGACAACCATTACAAAAACAACAGTCAGCCTAATCACCACTGTTGTCCCTACAACGCAACTAGAGACAATTACTGGCCCGGACAAGACCAAAACGGCCGTGGAGGGCGTCACCTCCATCATCACCAGTCTGTGCCCTGTTACCAAAGTCACTACGATCAATGGCCACGAGACAACTATCACAAAAACAACGGTCAGCCTCATCACCACTGTTGTCCCCTCCACGAAACTGGAGACGGCCACCAGCCCAGACACCACAAAGACAGCCGTAGAAGGCATCACCTCTACCGTCACCAGTCTCTGCCCCGTCACCCTGGTCACCACCATAAGCGGCCACGAAACGACAATCACCTACACCACCACCAGCCTCATTGAGACTGTCGTGAAAAACACCGTCCAGGAGACCGTCACCCAGCCTGGTGCCACCGTCACTGCCACAAACATCGTCAAGTCCACCCTCACAAGCTTGTGTCCCGTCACCGTCGTCACTACCATAAACGGCGTAGAAGAAACCATAACCACCACCGCTACCAGCCTCATCGAAACTCAGGTGCCCATCACCATTGTCAAAACCATCAAAGGCCCAGCCCATACCGCCACGCTAACCAATGTTGACTACGCGACGCACACGAAGCTGGTGCCCGTCACGCAAGTTGTCACCGTGGGTGGAGAGAAGCACACCGTTGTGAACACCAAGACGAAGATTGTCAAAGTCCATCACACAAGCATCATTTATCAGACTGTCACCGCGCCAGGCGAGACAGAAACATCGGTCGACGTCGTTACCGTGACTGAGAATATTGGTGGCGTCGTCACTCAGACTGTTACCGTGCCTGGCGGTAATGCCACGACTGTCATTCATACCACAAGCACATTGCTACAAACCACACCTTCCTCCACCGCAGTGATTACAAAAACGGTGGTGCCTACTACAGCTGTCGTTACTGCTGCTGCGAGGGCGAACAAGGCTCCTGGTTTGGGTGTCTTTGCTGGTGTGGTTGGTGCCATTTGCCTGCTGTAATGGCGGAGGGTGATTGCATTGCTAGGCAATTTGCTGTTTTCTTTTCTTTCGAGAGGGTGTTGTAGCACATCCAGCATTCATAGTAGCAAAGAAAACAAGCCGAGGCAAGAAAGGCAAGGTAAGAACATGCGCACGTGTCGTGCACGGATATAGGTTTCCTTGATAAACGATGGTACAAAACAAAACAGGCAATCACAAAGACAGAACATTACGACAGGGTATTTTGTATATGGCATGGCATTAACACCAGAGAAGGGATAGCAAATAGGCGTCTCCATAGCGGTTGCGCAATTGGATTTTATTCTTGGTATTAATAATTTTTCTTTATTTACAAACAATCTGAATGATCTCTCCATCTTCACTTTACGACCAAGCTTGTGGTACAATGTGTACTTGGCCTTACAGAGAAGACTGACCGTTGTTGAACTTTTTGTAAGCCATATCTGCTGCATACTCCGTGCAAATACCAAAACATAAAATCGTAAATCATGCAAAATCGCGACAACCCGCTGAAATCCCCATTCCCTCATGGTCCCATTCATCAATCGCGTCCTTATACAGCAATAAATCTTTCTGGGTTAGGTTCCATAATCTCAACAACTTCTCTTTCTTCAACACCAGTAAAGGTTGTTCCGGGGAAGTATCTCGGAACATTCAGTAAGAACGAGGAGTTCAAATCAATCCAAACAATCGTTCTTCTTAACAGACCACCAAGACCAAGCCTGTCCAAGCCCCCTCTTGTGGCCAACATCCGCACAAGGCCATCCATGTGCATTTTATACGACTCTACGTCGCCATGCATTGCCTCGAAGCTGGCCATTTTGGCAACGGCTCCAACGATGCTGTCGTTTGTACATTTTCTCCCATCCCTCCGGAAGACATTGTTGATGGCAGCAATGGCTTCTTGCTTCATCCGCAGGATATGGCAACCTAGGCCATTGACGTTGTTTACGGACGCGTAGTTGGCTGCAGAAAGAAGCATCACCACTCGGAACGGGGCATCGTCGGATATAACCAACGGGAACCACAGGGATCGAAGAAGACCTTTGTTTCCAGGTTGATCTAGCTCAGGAATATCTCGAGCCATCTGAACAATGTCTGAGATGGCTTGTTAGTGAGCGCATTCAAAGAGATGTGAAAACATTGTGGACCCCCGGCAATTGGAAGGTGACAAGTCTCCAAGTCTTAGTACACTTACAATGATCAGCCAAGGCTGGGATATGTGGCTGCCACGTTCCTGGATATGATCTAAATGGATCCATGCGGATGCCGCCAAAATGAGCATCCATGGGCAAGGCTCTGGACAATGTTTGTTCAAATAACTGAAGCATCCGATCTTGGGTCAAGTATGATCTAGGCCTACTGTCTGCCCCGTCACTATGGCGAATTACTTGCCATACTTCATCCTCCGGGAGTGCAACCGCAGGGACAGCAGCGACGCATTCGAAAGTGACAGCTTGGAGTTTGTTTCTCCGACGGCGAGCGTTCTTCACAACAGCAGCTTTGTTTTGGCGGGGTTTATCGCCATCTTGGGGATCACTGCATGATGATGCTGTCTCAGTCTGGGATTCTGAAGAAGATGAGGTGGACGGAGAGCTGATATCGCCTCGCAGCTGGTGTTGAACACGGTGGGCCTGCCAGGATCTTTTAGACAAGAACGACCGAAGCTTGCGGCTGGAGTCTGCTTTCAGCTGATCAGGTCGATTTCCAGTAACAAACTCAAACTCGATCGGCTTTGCTGACTGGGTTTGCATGATGAGGATAAGAGATGAGTTTAGGGATGGGTGGTCTGCAGGTCCCGGGGGGGGGGGGGGGGGAGGAAAGGGGGAGTAGAGCTAACGCGACAACGTGCAGCAACCTAGTTTGGAATGGAGTCAAATCAATCCACCAATCCACCAGAACTCCCTCTTCACTCACAAGGCGAGAGAAGAAAACCGTTGTAGCCAAAAGTCAAGTCGTCACAAGATGGTAGACCGCCTGACTGACTATAGCTGAATTAAGGAGTGGCCGCAGTTGGAGATACCGCAAGAGAGACAATAGGCTACGGCAATTAATCAGTACCAGTACCTCGTACGGAATTAGGTATGGGTGCGGTATGTGCTGGATCGGAGCTTAGCTTACATTTACCTCCAGTCGATCATACAAGTTGGCTCTATATGCCTGAGTATGAAGTAAATGAAAGTCCGCAGTCTACGACGTCTTGTGAGGCGAGACGTGCACAACGTAGAACACAGAATGAGGAGTGCAGGAAGGGGGAGGGAAGGAGTTACGCAGGGTGGCAGACGTCTCTAAATCCGACGCCACCACAAAAACGGATGCAATTCAATCCATTGTCACAAATCACAAATGCAATATTGCAGAGATGTCCGTTGGCGCGGGGTACCATCAACTACTGGTGGCCAGCCTGCTGCCGCTGTACCACTCTGCGCGACAAACGTGATCCGGCAAGCCAAGCTTTCTTTTTCTTGCCCGCTGAATGTGTGCGGAAGCGAGATCCCTGGAAGCTTTTCGGAGGGACCGTGTGAAGTGGCGTCAGTCGCAATATTCAGCCTCACAGTTGCGGACACGCCTTCATCGGAATACGGACCAAGTCGGACGAGATCCAACGAGAGCAATAACGAACGGGTCCCTCGCTTCTCGTCAACTCTAAATTTTCAAACTATGAGCGTAATCGTCGAGGTGGAACAGAACGACTAAAAAGTCTTGAGCAGGCCGAGGACTGCCACGGAGCTCAAAGAAGCCGAAGAGCCCAAAGAGCCCAAAGCTAATTACGGAACAAGCCAATTCAATAGAAGCGATGAGATGCATAGCTGTAGGTTACCTACGTAAGTGGCCGTTTCAAACTAAGCTCCGTCTAGCCGGATCGAGGCAATGCATTTCCCAGCTGTCGAACCCGGAGATCATTGCCAATTAGACTTCAATCCAAACTCTCAACGCTACGACCCCAGCTCCCGTCGCCGCTACCATCTCTGTAGCTATGTTGTTTCCCAAATAGGTGTCTGCAGAAGATACCTCTAGTTGAAGTTTAAATTTAAATGGCAACCAACTCCACCGCATTTCACGCAGCCTTTCTAAGATGGCCAGCTACGAAGGTGTCGTTACTCAATCTAGGCTGTTGTTTGTGGCCAACATTACGGATTTAGATGCATTTTGGCAACCCGAGTTCCGACAGACCTCAGGACTCTCAAGGTTTATTTCATTGCTGAAGGGCAGACATTCCGGGTATAGAGTCGAGCTATATAAAGGTCTGAGACGGACCACCATGATTTTCGAACACAACTTCAAAGTTTATTTCATTCGCAGTTGATTTTTACACACTCTCCTATATCCCATCATTTCGAAGTTTTCGTCTGAATATCCTCACTACCAACGTCATGTCTCTCCAAGGGAAAACCGCTCTCATCACTGGAGGAGCTAAGAACCTCGGCGCTGAGATCGCAAAGGAACTGGCTGGCCTTGGTGCCAACCTGGCCCTACACTACAACTCCGCCAAGTCCAAAGAGGATGCTGCCAAACTTGAAAAGGTCCTCAAGGACAAATATCCAGGCATCAAGTTCCAGTTCTACCAGGCCGACCTCACAACTGAGGCTCCCGTTAACAAGCTGTTTGACTCTGTCAAGAAGGACTTTGGCAAAATCCACATAGTTATCAACACTGTCGGCAAGGTGCTCAAGAAGCCCATCACGGAAATTACGGAACGTGAATACGACGAGATGTTTGAGTAAGTCACCCTTTTTCTCTCTGTACATAGGTGTTACATATTTGTTAATCATACCATATAGCGTTAACTCCAAGTCGGCATTTTTCATGCTCAAAGCTGGTGCTAAGAATGTTGAAGATGGTGGCAAGCTCGTTACCATTGTGACAGCTCTGCTGGGCGCCTTCACCGGCTCGTACACATCCTATGCCGGCTCAAAGGCTCCTGTCGACCACTTTACTCGGGGTGTAGCCAAGGAGCTCCAACCGCGCCAGATTAGCGTGAACGCCGTGGCACCTGGGCCCATGGATACCCGTAAGTCGATCTGGACCTTTCATGGCGAAGATGTTATTTTGCTGACCCTTGCACAGCCTTCTTCTATCCACAAGAAGAGCCCGAGGCCGTTGCCTTCCATAAGAGCCAGGCTATGGGCAACCGACTTACCAAGATTGAAGATATTGCCCCTCTTGTAAGATTCCTTGTCACTGAAGGCGGGTGGATTACCGGCCAGACGGTGTTTGCCAATGGCGGATACACTACCAGATAATTGTCGATGTACAACGTGAGTATGCATGGTGTACGAGACGACCACGTAAACCAGTGCGGCGTCCATCATTGGGTCTGATATGTACTAGCACTAAGTAGATCAATATAAAGAACCTTGCGCAATAAATAAATCTTAGTCAAATAGTTCAACTTTGTGTGTTTCCTCTATGCTTGCAGTGGCGTAGACAGGGCTCAGACCAGCTTTCAGCTTCCTCTATTCATCCTCCCAAACGCTATTTTTCAGCCGCATCTCCTCACGACTTACTTTATCTAATATTTCGCACTATGTTCTAAAGTAACCGAGTATACGGAGTACATAGGAGCCATAGGAGCCAAGTGTTATCCCCCTTGTGCGTTCCCCGCAGTCATCCACATTCGGTCGGGTCATCGACACAGGCCCCGCCCCACCACCACAGTCAACATCCGATGACTGCCCTTGCCACTACCATTCTATCAACCACCACAACTAGTTGGCTAGTTAGGTAACAAGTCAGTTGGTCCGCATCTTCAATCGTCCCTCACCACAACCACCTAACCACCAACCCAGGCATCACACACCGACCATGGCACCCGTAGACCGAACCGACCACGACGGTCTAGAGCGTAACGTCCTCCCTCACGCCTCTGCTCTGGCTCTGCTCTGCTCTGCTCTAGAGGCCCGCCAACACGACCAACTAAGCTAACCCTTCCACCAGAACAACTCAAAGACATCATCCAAGACCTCTACCAAGTTATGGTCCAGGTTTCCACATACGACACCACCGGCCGATCCAGCCGCGAAGTCCTCTCCAACGAAATGTTTGTCATCCACCCCTCCCCTCCCTCCCGCACCCAAAACGCCTCAAGAGCAACTTCGTTTCATCCGTATGCGTCGTGTAACTAACCAGCTCGGCCGGCGGCGGGCCATGCCCTTGGTGCAGAAAAACCCTATCGCAGTCGCTCCAATCCCTTCATGCGACGACGTCCTCGCCACACGCGACACTGCCGTCCGTCCCGCCCGAACTTCTGGAATATGTCGAAAACGGACGGAACCCTGATATCTACACACGCGAGTTTGTAGAGCTCGTAAGGAGGGGCAATCAGCTCATGCGGGGAAAATGTCATGCATTTGGGGATTTTAGAGACGTGCTGGCCCAGGAGATGGCGAGTGCGATGCCCGAGCTGAGGGCGGATGTTGAGAAGATTTTGAGCGAAACAGGTGGTAAGAGTCTCATGAATGGTTCGGGGACGGGCTCGGCTGATTCTACCTCGGCGTCATGATGAGGCTAAGATAGACAGACAGCGTGATGGTCGGGATTCAGTGTTGGCGACAGATTGTGGTGGGAATGATACCCTGTTGGCTACGACGATAGCTACGATAGACAATAAAACAAATTATATCGCAACTGCAACAGTCAAATAACTGATCATAAGATGCCCCGTGGCATCATTCATGTCTACATGCCATCTATCTCTAGATCCTTTTTGTGTGCCTCCCACCCCCCGTTCATATACCCTTCCACTCCGGACTCGAGGTCCCATAGGTCCATCATGCTAGACCATTTCCCAAGATCGAATAAATGAGAGGGGGCGCAAATTTACAATTACATAATAATAACGCCATGTAAATGTTATGTGATGCCTCGTTGCAAACCATATATCTATCCAGTTGATTTGGCCGCTTTACGGCTATTGCTTGTCGGCCGAGCATATCTTAACACATACACCGAAGCCATGCAAAAAATAACAACCACAACCAAGTGTGTCGGCAGCAAAACGACGGCGCCCAGTAATATGGTGCCGTAGCGTCGCAATGTACTGATCAGTTGGTCTCTCGAGTCTCGTCGTTGCTGATATTCATGCCTCAGCTTCTCCTTGGCCGTAGCATGGTCGCCCTGGAAGCGGTGGTGCTTCCAGGATTCGGCGCCATCTTCTACCTCCCACTCAGAGTCTCCTTCTCTCTCGCTTTCCGTCTCCTCTGAATCAGTTGCGGGTTGTCACTGGGGGAAAGGAAAGCCGCCACCTCTGCTGTGACCACCGCCACCGTTTCCGAAGCTGAAGGTGGCACCGCCGGGGAAGCCACCTCCAGGGAATCCACGAGCACCGCCAGGGAAGCCTCCTGATTGTCGGAAGCCGCCGCCGCCGCCGCCCCCGAATCCGCCTTGGTTGCCCATCATGCTGAACAAGATCTCGGGGTCAATGCCTCCCATGCCACCACCCATGCCGCCTCCACCAAACATGTCTGCCGGGTCAAGAAGGTCATCACCGTTGTCGTAAGCAGCCTTTTTCCTGCAGAGAAGATTAGCATTGGCATGTGTGGTTCATTTTTTGCCGAAAAACTTACTGAGGGTCGCTCAAGGTTTCATATGCTTCTTGCATATCTTTAAACTTGGCTTCGGCTTCGGGATCGTCGCGGTTCTTATCGGGATGTAGCTTGATGGCCATCTTGCGATAGGCTTTCTTGATGTCATCAGGGCCGCAATCCTTCTCCAAGCCCATAATCTTGTAGTAATCCTTTCGCAGACTCTTCTTCAGCTCGAGCTCCGCCTTTCGAACCTCACTTGCGATGTTGCGATCCGTGGGATCAAGCTCCTGAATGGCCTTCCATTCACGAACAGACTCTTCCCAATTTCCAGACTGACCAAGAGCGTTGGCCTTGGTCATTTTCGCCTTAGAGTAGTCTGGGTTGAGCCTAATGGCCTCGTTGGCATCGGCGAGTGCACCATCGTACTGCTTAAGCTTGATCTTACACTGCGCCCGGTTCTGCAGGAGTATGGCGTTGATGGACTTATTGGAGGGGTCGATTTCGAGTGCTTCGGAATACTTATCCATAGCTAACTGCCATTGGCGGGCTTGGAATGCTTTATTGCCTTCTTGCTTCATATTTTCCAATCTCTTCTTTTTTGCCTCTGCTGCCTTCGCTACTGTCAACCACTTCTTGGCATCGGGGAATTCTGAGACGCATTTGAATACGCTGAGGAATGACTTTATCGCTTCCTCATTTTCACCCAGCTCCAAACGAACCCGGCCAAGAAGAACGAGTGCTTCAGGATCCTGCTTGTTTTCTCGGTACAAAGCGGATGCAATACTCAGAGCCTCGTTAATATGTTCACCACCCATCTTGAGGTATGCCTCACCGCGCATTAGTTGCCATTGACGGGGCTTAGCGACACCTGGTGGGAGTTTATGTTCGGCTTCGTTTAACGCCGTATCAACCATGCGATAAGAAGGGCCGCGCTTCAGGATGTCCTGGGCGGCGTTGACGTGTACCAGCATTTCTTTAGTAGGTTCCATGTCCTTGGCAGATGGTGGTGGCGTGATGCGTCCAAAGGTAGTCATGGCCTCGTCAGGTTGTCCCAGTCCAGTATAAATACGCGCAAGTCGTAGTAAAACCTTAGGGTTCTGTGAGTCTAGGGCAGCTGCACGACTGCAATCTTTCAAGGCTGCTGCGTAGTTGTAATTGGACATGTGAGCAGCCGCTCGGTTGTTCAGATAAATTGGTGAGTCGGGGAATAATTTGATGGCTGCCGGGTAGAAAAATTTATGTCAGCGGTTTTTGGTCAAGAGAGGGTAGACATATGCACAAATCTTTTTAAATGCATGCTGCAGTACCTTCAGTGTATTGCCTAATGGCCTCATCGAATTTCTTGTCTTTAAAAAATTTGTTCCCAGCAGCCTTGTAGGCGTCGGCTTCATCCTGCTCAGTGGGCACAGGACTGGAAGGATTTGAGCTGTGCGGCGGCGGAGCGGGAGCCTCCTCATTGTGGTGTCCGTTGGTGATGGGAACAGCGAAGTTCGACTGAGCCGAAGAATTCTGATTCTGAGAGGTAGCCGGCGAGGCACCATTGGCCGGTTCCCGGTCGATGTCCATAGGTTCACTCATAGTGGAATTGGACAATTTAGATAAGCGACGGCGCTCCTCGGGTGGCAAGTTCAACGGGTGTGTATCAGGGTCAAGTTTGCTGCGCCGTGAAGACGAAGTCGACGGCTGGGTGGGGTGCCTTGAACTTCTCGTGTTACGTGAAGCAGACGACGACGCCGACTTTTCCGTCTCCCTGGGTTCTCGATGTGATGCGGACCGAGAACTTTTTTTAGATGGAGACTTATTATTACTGCCAGACGCTTTTGTGGGCGACGAGGGTTCCGAGTGCGGATGCGCTTGGTGCTGATGGGACAGGTCGCGCTCGTCGACGCTGGAAGTAGGCGTATGCTTTTTTGACGACGAAGTTGACGACGGCTTTTTGCTCCCACCAAAGAACTTCATTCTGGGCAAGGCGCCAAACGGGATCGACTTTGCTGGGCGAGCGGCACGGCCAAACAGTATGGAGTAGCGCTGTCCCGAAACAAGGTTATGCCGGATACTGGAACTCGGAAAGGGGGGGGTGGCGGCTGTTTATCCGAGCATAGAAGGCTTAAAGGGGGGAACGCAGAAAAATAGCCGTGTGCTGTTAAGGAGGGCTTTCTATGGGCCGTTCCGAGCAAAGTCTAGCAATCTTTAGCAGTAGAGGGGGGCGAGCAGATAATGGTAAAAATACACTCGTTGATGAAATTATCTCGTAGTCGAGGTCGGCGATTTTTCGAGGATGCCAGGTTTGCGATCAAGGACGAGGAGAACGGCAAAGAAGAAGAAGGAAGGACCCTGGACCTGTGACGATGTCGGAGCACACAGGAGCAAGCAATCAGAGCAAGCAAAGGCGTAAAGAGAGACAAGAAATTGGCAGATCCCCCAGCCCACGACTTATCAGCTGCACAACAAATGACTGGCCACCTTTGACTGGGCAGCGGCGACTAATTTGTGAGTGGCAGGCAGGGCAGGCAAGGCAGGCAGGCAGGCAGGCAGGCAACTGGTTGGGCACACTCGCGAGTAGATGTGGTCGCCCAGGACACCGGTGGACAAAATTCGTTCAAAAGATCACGAGTGGTTTAGTTGTCTATTCTGTGCTTTGCAGTCTGTGCTGATGAGCAAGTTGGAAACAAGACAGTCGCTGCCGTTCGACCAATTTCCCAGGACGAAGATAGCTATGACTACTCACTCCGCTTGTGGTTCTCCTCTTCTCTCCATCTCCCCACAGGCCCTGGGTTTCAAATCAAACCATTTTGCTGTTCAGAATAAGAAATGATACGCAGTGTCATGAACGGAAGCCACGGGTACCAATCGATCCCTGCCCCAATGAATAAAGGGGATTTGTGCAAAGCTTTGTAGCATTGATGGCCATAATGTTGTTGACACTGCCTCCGGAGCACTCAGTCAGTGCAGATGAAAAAAAAAATTTCCCCGGTCTCAATCCAGCTATTCACGAGGGGCCGGTGTGAGTTTGCGTGCATTTACTCCGTAGTCCTTGACGAAATAAGCCCAACCGTTTGCCACTTCAACCATGTTCGTCCCATTCTTTTCATCTCGCTTTTTCTTTAGCTGCCTCTCGCCTCTCGCCTCCCGCATCCCGCCTCCCCAGCCTTTTATTTTCTTCTTTGTTTGGTGTTGTCGCCAATGGCGATGCCTCTAGGCATGTACGTAGCAGTCAGGTAGCGCCCCATCACCCGCGTTGTTGTATCAGCAACCACTCTGCTTGCAGCGCACAAGCAAAGCTATCCTATCATCATGATGTGACGCCTAAGAGTGGGAACGCACCGGTCCTCAGCGGGCTCAGTTATGCATGCCGCTAAACAAGGGTGTGTGGACAAGCCCGCCCCATGTCAGCATCAATCACTTTAACGAGGTTTTGCACTTATCACGAAAAGTTTCTAGAAGGTTCAGTGGGTCGTGACTTCCAGGTTAGACGGTCGGCACGGCTGAACCGCTCAAGTGACGTGGAGTGACACATTATTAACACCAAACTAGTTAATACAAAGAAGAACTTGGAGGGGCGGATCAGCCTTGCGGCCGGTCCTGGCTCAGCACATGTCACTGGCAAGCAGGCTCTGATAACGGCATCACTGAGTGGTGAAGCCACAACTCGGTCATGACTGTTGTTAGCAGCCAAGAAAACATAGAGCATTATAGAGCTCTCCTCCACCTACGGTTTTGGATTACAGACTACCATGGCAAAATTTTTAATAGTACTAGGTAATTATCTCAGTAACAAACGCAGAATCGCACACCCCACACTAAGTTCAAGGCCACCCGCAGTAACCGGGGTACTGTGTGTGATACCGATATGTGGCCGAGTGTACCAGCCGCTAAGAGATAATAGTTGGTTATCATCTGCAGTTTTATGCCAACACTAGTTCTTCTATCTCCCAGCAGGCAATGATCCACCACCAGTGGCCTTTTCATTTATTGGCAATATTTGTGCTCGTCTAAATAGTTGGCCGTCGTGTCATTCCGCTCTCCCACCTGCAGGGGGATGCCTACTGGTAAGCATGACCTTGGGCTATTAGGCGTAACTAATCCCGCCGAAATAATAATCCAGTCGACCCCTCTAGCATTTACACAATCACTGCGTTACGCATCGGCTCAATTGCGTGGTCACGAGAACTAGGAGCTATGGCATAGTAATGGTATGAACGCCTTTCAAACGACTACTCTCGTGTCGCAAAGTCGGACAAGCTAAAATCATAACGACATGATGCTACAATTCCATTTACCTTACCAGTTGTGCGATCCCCCGTGAACACCTGCCCAAATCAATATGTAACCGGTTTACCCCTTCTCTCTCGTCATATGATTACTCGGAACTATCGTTGGACGGTCCTTCCGTCCCGCCATTGGATCCCGTTATGGAATTGACAAACTCATTATACTTGAACACTTCGCCTTTTTTGGCACCCAGCTGAGCATTGATATTTCGATTGAAAGCGCGTCTGCCAGTGAAGCCATTGACGATCCGATCAACTTCAGCCGCCGTCAGCGGTTTGTCGCCAGGCTCGGGCGCGGTGTTAAGCAACGCATCCCTGAGCTCAGCCCAATCAACCTGACCACTATCATCGTCGTCGAAAGCCGAAAACGCCGAAAGCAACTCCGCACTTGGTGATAGTTCACAGAGTGTTTCGGCTAGGGAATTAAGAAAAACCGCGAGTGCGATGGTTTGTGGCTTCGAGGGGGGAAAAAATTGCGAAACATCAGAGGCGCTGTGAGGAAGTCCTGGGCACCAGTGTAAGCACTCTGCGAGATCATCTGGTCGCGCCATCTGGAAGACGTACCTAGCTGGCTCAGCATATCAGTGACATCATCCCGATTAACAACACCGTCACAATCACGATCGAGAATTTGGAAGCCATCACGCAATGTTCTAACTTGAGCAGTGTGAAGCTGTGACAACGCGTTTCCACTACCCAATGGCTGTGTTGCAACCGGCCGTGATTGGTGAGAGAACCTCTGTGTTGATGCAGTCATGCTTCCAGAGGCTTGCCGGCCTGGTGTCCAGCTATCTTGTGGAGTTGTTGGCGTGCTTGCTCGTGCAAATCGAGAGGCTGCTGCCGAGCCGGCTTTTGTAGGCGAAATGGTTGGTGTTGTGTGTCGCAACGGCGATGGAGAAGCTGGTGATTCCGGTCGACGAAAGGGAGAGCTGCGAGACGGAGGCGAGCCGTACCCGAGAGGAGATGGCTTATAAGACGTTACAACAGACTGTTTGATATGAGAAGAGATATTAGAATGAGCCTTTTCACTGTCTTTAGTCAGTGGATTCCAGCTCTTACCATTCTTGTTGTGGCTGTTTCGCCCGATGAGGGATCCTGGTTGGCCAAGGAACGTGCTGATCGGGGTGGAGTTGCGCGAGCTGTGGAATTCAAATCAACAATCGACGCAGTCAAAGACAGAACCCTGATGTGCCTGGAATCTCTTTCAAATTCACGGACGAGCTTTCGTGGACAGACGAGATATGGAAAGTTGCAAGCAGAGACAGTGATTCCATCACGTAGTTGCGACCTTCTGACTGGCGGTCACCGAGCGCAAAGTAAACAATCAAAACCATGACAACGGCGCCTTAGACAAAGAAAAGTGGGACAACGATGGCTATACCTGTGGCGCTGGTGTCTGTCACAAGCCACAGGCGCCATGCGTCATGAACCGTGCAGCACTGATTCGTTGGACAGTGCCAAATTGTGGGGTTAGGTAGCCCCCTATTTTGCGGCATGTCGTCCGTCCAGTTTTTAAGCAGGCAATGAGACAACTGGAAGTGCGTTGCTAGATCTGTCGTTTTGTACTCCGTACTAGTACGGAGTACAGGGGTTTGGTTTCGTGCAGGCATGGGGAAATATCGTTCGTCACTAAGAAAGAGCAAACACCATTGTAGCGTACTTCCTTCTCTCTTCAACAGTCACCAAGATTCATCTTCACAAGGTATGTCATCAAAGCAGACGGGGCAACTCAGACGGGCTCATCGACCACGCGCTTCTGGTGCTTTACCGTTTCTTCAGAGAAGGGATGGTGAGCGAAGGCCATTACTTTGGGGCAGCAGTATCCGGCACCCCCTCTTGCGTTGAAACAGCACCCTTTTTTGGTGGGTGATATTCTATAAGTATAGCTAATGGGCTACTATATAAACCGCCTCCTAAGTCCACAAGGTCTTCTACTAACAGGATCTTGAATTTACACACAGCAGTATGGAGTACTCAGTATATATTCAGCGCGTACCAAGTAGTCAGCGCATAATAGCGTGTAATATAGCATGTGCTAGCTGCATAAAAGCCTCAAAAGAGAATTGCACGTAATAAAGTAAAGAAAAAAAATATAGAGAAATATATATATATATACCGTTACATAAGGCCACAACGCAAATTGTTCTGTTAGCGGGGTACAAACCTGGTGCTGGATGAGCTGAAGAGGAGTGCTGGATAACGTTGCCCTTGCTTTCACTATCCTTATTCCTATCTCGTAGAATCCCAACACGCCCCAAGTACTATGTATCTATGGAGCTACTGAGCCAATTGAATCCAGCAGATAAACGGTACTTAGTATACTGGCTATGTTCTATAATACTACAAGTACTCATAGCCCTGTTATTTACACTCGCTGCAGCGCACTTCCTACATTTGGTAGGCTACCTATACGCAGGGACGGTCACCAGAAGTCACCAGCCAAGACTTGCCCTGGATACATGCTTTCAGCCTCTCAGGACTCCAGGAGATACGGCTCGCAATCATCTGTATATGATTAGTGGACAAAATATACGAGTCGCAGTTTGCCAGTTCAGGGCTATCTGCCGGATGAATAACTATCTACTCTATACTCCGCAGGTGCCGATTTAGTGATGTCCACCACGTCAATTCACGTAAACCACCGCATCCCAACTCTATTTCGCACAGATAGGTCGGAACTCGGCTGGCACTCAAAAGCCAGTCATCCTGGTGATCTAATGACAGCCAGCCTCAACACATTTTACAGTCAGGCTCACCTCTTGAAACATTTGTAAGAAAGTGTTTATTTATTTAATCGACAACCAACAACAGCCCAGCCTTGGTGTGTTTGGACTCCGCTGCGTATCTCTTGAGCAACTGGGCAGTTTGCTGTAAGCGGCAAGCTCGGAGACGATGACAAGCCCATCCTCAGAAAAGGAAACAAAGTGATGCCATGTAGATTTGGCCCCTTGGTCTCTGCCATTGCCCGTCAGAGCAGGGGGTGCAATAGGATGAGCGATATCGTATTACAAACCTGATATTAGTCCGCATCCTTGGTGCAATTCCTCAATGCCAGCAGCTGTTTCATCTTCCCAAGGAGCGAGGCTGCCCTTGCAGAATGTGCTTGACTCCTCCGTACAAATATTTGTATTCTGCACGATTCAGGTCGTTCCAGCCCCTTGAGCCACTTTTGGCCTCAGAGCGATTTCTGGGGGAAATTGAGCGTGAGTCCAGATTCCCGTTGCCGCCCAGCTTCTGCGCCCTCCACGGACCTCGGATCGAATTGACTGTCGGAGTTGAGCTTCAATACACGGCGGCAATTACAGCTAGTTTAAAGTTTCTTGCTCATGGCCGGCCGCAAGCGTCTGGAGGTCAATGTACCCTGGCCTGGGTACTTCAGTAGCGGCCGACCTCCACTGGCTGACCGCCTACTTCTCCGTACCTCCGCGCCTCGCCATCCATTGATCGGACGAGTACTCCGTGCGGTGCGAGCCTTCCCACCAACCAGTCTCGCCGACCTCCTGCGAACCGCCCCTCCCTCCTCCAATTTGACGGGCTAGGAGCCAAGGGTCTGCTAAATCCCACCAAGGGCCGCCTCTTTCCCCCCACTCCCCCTGTCCCGTTCTGGATTTCAGGAGTTTGGTGTGTGTGTGATGTGCCTGTCGCAATAACTGGCAGATCATGTCTCGGCGTTACCCCTCGTCCGCAAGCCATCGGTTCATGTCTTCCCCAAGGTGCTGCTCGGAACCAGCTGCTGTCGCAAATTGACGATCGCCTGTCTCTGTGACTTGTTGGTGTTTGCGGGACAGACACATGGGCAGGCCTGTCCGGGCATCGCGGGCTCGATATTGAAGCCGTCCGTCGCGGAAACATCAGACATATTGACAGCTGCAGAGCGTCATTATCCAAATTGAATCCCAGTCCGTCATACTGGGGAGTTATCCGATCGGATAACTGACGAGCCGAGAGCAAACGACCAAGGCAAACACGCGTTCAAACCCCTTTGAAAAAACGGCAAACGACGTTGTCGGCAGGGGGGAGCACGCACACACACAAATTGCGCTACAGACTCTTTCCGGTTGTCAATTCCAACCCCTTGGAGGAGGAGGCATCATTCTCTTGTCTCCTGCTCGCCAATTGGCATCTGACGCCGGCTCCGGCGCAGGGCGGATTGACTGGTCACGATGGCCACCGCCCTTCCATATTTCACCCGGCAGGTCGGCATGAACAACCAGTCAAATGGTTCCCTATCAAATCGACGGGCCTCACTCTCCTCCTTTCCGTCATCACGATCACCTTCCCAAATGTCCCAAAACTCCCGCCAGGCTAAGTCGCCTCAGCCGCCGGTGACCGATTCAGATCGAACCTCGGATCCCAGCTCTAAATCCAAGACACCATCCTTGGCTCCGTCGTCTCAGCATTCATCTCTCTCCGCGCCGAGAAGGCTGAATGCCGACGCCCGGTCTTCAAAAAGGCTCAAATCGCAATACCCTCGAGGGTCTGGGGAAAATCATGTCGAATATATATTGGTAGCAGCATTCGATATTGATCGAGGCCCTGTGATGGAGCATCAGTACCCAGTGGCCATAACTGGTAACGAAAATATGCTGGCGGAACTCATGCTGCCAGATCAAGCACATGCTCGGAACCAAGACTGGACGATATTCTTCTTGCACAAGGATACAAGTCAGGAGGAAGAGGATGCCGAAATACAAGCAAAGGAGCGGAAGCAACGAATACGCAGAAGAAGGCAAGACAGGGCTAACGGAATCATCACTGAAGAAGTCGAGCAGGAGGGCGATGAAGACGATGATGAGAACGATGATGATCTGGACGATGAGTCAACTGATAGCGAGCCCGAAGGCGGCGAAGGACCACCACTTATTCATGTATTGAATCTCGTCAACACCAAACATGACAAGTCAGTGAAACGAGGCGCCGTCGTCAAGGCTATGGCTATTTGCACCCGACATCCGTTCTTGCACATATACAAGGTCAGTGGGCTTCCTTCCCCGAAGAAACGACTGTAATGCTTATTGAAATTTCTGCACAATCTATAGCCCCTGTTACTCCTTGCATTAGAGGAATACTTCAAGTCCCCCGTTCCAGAAACCCTTTCCATGCTATACGATGCCGTCAACGCCATGGACCTGTCTCTTATGCCGCGGCTCAGCCTCTTGGAGAGACACCTTTTACTTGCCAGCGACAACAGAGATCTATTTGTAGAAAAGTTCGAGCAAATGATACAGATGCGCATTGCGGAGGATAAAGCCGACGGTACCGCAGCGGATCGGCAAATCGAGGATTTGAAAAGTGCTATTAAACCATCAGGGATATCTCGAGCGGGAACCAAGGCTCACGTAGAAGGTGGCAACCAATCACTATACTCGGTCCCCAGGGATACGCACGAATTCGAAAGCAAGGTCATGTATAAAGGAATTCCGATCCCAATCAAGGTACCCACGGCTGTCATGCCTGAGACGGTCGGTGATTTTTCCTTGATCAAACTCATCCAGAACTTTTCCGAGTCCCATGCCAAATCAGCACAACCGTTCGCTCTCCATCCCCACCTCACAACCAATGGCGCCAACACACATCCGATCATTGTTCTAGTAAACGGACTGCTAACACAGAAACGAGTCATTTTCTTGGGACACAACATGCCTTCGGGTGAGGTGGCGGAGGCGGTTCTGGCGGCATGTGCGCTGGCATCCGGAGGAATGTTGAGAGGCTTTACCCGACATGCATTTCCTTATACAGATCTGACCAAAATCGATGACCTGTTGAATGTTCCTGGGTTCATCGCTGGTGTCACGAACCCTACCTTTGAGAACCATCCCGAGTGGTGGGATATATTGTGCGACTTGCCCAGTGGCCGCATCAAGATCAGCAGCAAAATCGAGCCAGCTGCCGTCACAGAAGGCCTGATATACTTTCAACAGCAGAATCCGACACTTGCTACCATTGCAAGTGGCAACACGAACAATACGCAAGATCTCACCGGCGATAATGCATTTATGACAGATATACTGAAGAGCATTGCGATCCGCCATGGTGAGAGAGTCATCCGTGCAAAGTGGAGAGATTGGGTCATGAAGTTCACTCGCATCTCAGCGCAATTCGAGGAGAGTGTGTATGGAGCAAGCGCCTTGTATATTGGCAGTGAGGATGAAGGTATGACGCTTCCGGGTGCTAGCGGCCACGGCTATGTCTGGTCCGACGATGCGGCAAAGAATAAGGAGCTTGCCGGGAATGTGACGAGAATCGAGGGCTGGCGGAACACGCGCAGCTATTACAGCTATATCCAGGTAAGTGGTTCCTTCTAGCAAAGTACTATGCTTATCCATGTGGGTTAACATCACAGCAGGATCTAGCCCAGGTGTACACTGTTCGTCCATTGAAAGAACTTGATTTGGCGCACATGCATGATCGATTACGAATGCAACGCCTTTCTCCTACACAGAGCAAGGATATTTACTTAACGCTTTCCAAGTACATACATTCTTACGACGAGATTTGCTTGCTCTTGAATGTGGCGCCAGAGTCTCACGCAGGTCTTTTTTACCTGGCGCTGGGCCTGTTCCACCAAGATCGCGAGGTCCGTCTAAAGACGAGCGAGCTGTTAACGCGAGTTGCCGAACACGAAGCAGGACAGCATTGGTGGAAAGGGCTCAGTCGATTCGAGAAATTGGCCTATGAGCGTATTCGTCGAGAGGTAGATGCTGAGATGCGGGCGAAGCTAGAAAAGGACGGCTTGAGTCCCGGCCTAGATCGCAGAATCAGCTGAGAGGATAGTGTGGAGCATGGGTTCATTGGCATGGCATTACAGGATTGCTCTTTACATATTTTTATTCCCCGGGTAGCATATCACCATCACACTTGGGCGGCGTTGACATGACATGGATGAGTTACTTTGTTTTAGTGACGTTGTACTGAAGGATTAGGTTGGGCAATTGGGAGGAATCGTCATCTTTTGCAGTTACGGGTTTTATGAAATGGGGTACATATTGCACTGGGGTCACTGGGATTTAGCCAAGCTGGTGTCACTGTCAGTCTTTGCTGGACGGCAAGGTAATGGGCCAATGCGTGTGGCTATAGACAGGTCGGAGCAAAAGGTTGCCTGTAATGGGAAGCAGACCACTATGGGAGGTATTTGGGATGGAGCTTTGATTATCCGATTATCGGGGGATAGAACGGGCATTCCATCGCGGGATACATTATCGACAACTTTCATCAGCCGATTACGGCCCAGCTACAGCATTGTTTTGCCATAGTGTTCACTTGACAGCATAATTGAATCTTCACAGATCCGCGGCTTGACAGGGTGTGTGCGCAAAGTCCAGAAAGTCTTGCCTTTGGTCGTGATCCCATTCGTGTAGCATATCAATCGATTGGCATATACTCCGTAAAGTTGGTGACCTGCTGTGTGACCTACCTAAATCGACGACATTAACACCATCATAATCCGTATATTCCCTTCCATTTTCGCATCATTGCTTCCAACCAACCAACCAGCTTACAACAGCCCAAGCGCCTTGGCCGCAAACTTGACATGATCCTCTCCGAATGTCGAAATGAAGAAATACGAGTGGTCATATCCCTGCCGGCACAAGGTCAGCTCGATCCAAAGACATCTACAAATCACTCAAAAGGGGCAGGCAACAACTTACATCCTGATAACGAATGTCAACCCCCTCCACGCCAGCCTCCTTAAGAGCCTTGCTAAAGTTCTCGGGCAAAAGCTGTCCGTTCTTGTAAAAGTTGTCCCCGGTTCCCTATTATTCCACATTAACACGTCAGCGTCCGCACCAACGTTACGATAGAGTAACCTCAGGAAGACAGGCAGAAGGAAAGAAAGAAAGAAAGAAGGAAAGAAAGAAAGAAAGAAGGAAAGAAAGAAAGAAAGAAAGAAGAGGGACATTACTCACCACATCAATCAGGCAGGGCAGACTACCCTTCCATTTCGCAACCAACTCCGTAGCGTCGTGCTTCTTCCACGCCTCCCGATCGTCACCCAAGTACCCCTTGAATGCCTTTTGGCCCCACGGACACTCCGAGGGGTTGCAAATCGGCGCCAGGGCACTCACGCTCTTATACTTGCCGGGGTTCTTCAGGAACAGCGTCAACGCGCCGTGGCCGCCCATGGAGTGGCCCGAGATGGACACCCTCTTGCCGTCGAGTTGGCCGAACTCCTTGAACAGCAGCTCGGGCAGCTCTTTCGACAGATAGCTCTCCATGAGGTAGTTCTGGCTCCACGGGTCCCTCGTGGCGTCGATGTAGAATGACGCCGCGCTGCCGAAATCCCAGTCGTCGTGCTCGGTGGGGTGGCTGGTGCCGCGGGGGGACGTGTCCGGATAGACGACGGCCAGGTTGAGCCGCGAGGCGTGGGCGTGGAGGAACCCCTTTTCGAGGCAGTTGTCGGGGCTGCAGGTCAGACCGGAGAGCCAGATGAGGACGGGGGCCGGGTTGGACGGCGAGGCGGACTGGGGGACGAAGAGGTTGAGGTTCATTTGGGTCTTGGTGGTGGCGGAGGAGTGGGTGAGCTTGAGGATCTTGCCGCCGAAGCTGGTGATGGTGGCGTTGGTTGTGAAAGCCATGTCGGTGGATGCTGATGATGTTGCTGCGGTATGAAATCAAGTCCTTTGGCGAGGCTGGAGTATATAATAATCACTTGATGGCGTGGTGTTTGTACTCCAACTGATGACTGATGGTATGGGATGGGATGATGGATAGCGGTTTGATGCTGTTTTATAAGTAATGGGGGAGAGCTTGGCATGAGCTGCCGCCCGCTACCCGCACGTTTTGACCGTGGAGGGGTAATTAACTAACTAGAGCTCTACCCCACCGATTTCGCAGCCCCAAGATGCATGCTATTGCCCGCCACATGCCGAACAAAGTCCACACGTATACATACAGACGTCGAAAAGAGCAGCAAACAAGTGTAAATGAGGGAAAGTATATAGAGCCATCAAGATCTACCAGTATTAACGTACATCCATCCATGCTTTCCGTCCAATTCATTTGTGCATTTCCAAGTCGAAAACGACTCCGTATTAGTTTTCCGTGTAACTCCGTAGTCTTTCCACAATCCATCGAGAATGCCGAGCTATCCCCGCCACGGTTCGGGGGACCGACCGAATTACAAACGCCAAAGGTCTCGTACAAAAGGAAACCATGTACTGATTAAAGCCACGCAAAATATGTGCAGTGAGAAAGTTTGAAAACGGGTGCATTAGTCCAACGCCCACCACCTCCCTTCCTTAATTCTTCCTTTTCAATTGACAGTCAAAGCTCATGATGTACTTATCCCACCCGATGGCACTCAGATTGTACTTGTGCTCATAGTTGAAATCGACGGAGCCAAAGGTACAGCCCGTGGGACTGGTGCAGATGCCGCCGCAGTCGTACAGCCGGGGGAAGCAGAAGAAGTCCTCGCCATCCACGGCAAAAGTGTTTGTGTTTTGGTAGAAGGGCGCTTTGAGTTGCTGGCAGGTGTTGAGGGGGTAGACTTGATAGTTGCAGGTGCCGGTTGCGTTGGCGCCAGTGCAGAGGAGGATCTGTTAGAGGATGTCTTAGTACGCGATGGGCTGTAATATAAAGCGGAGGAAGGAATTCGAAGAGAGCCATGTAACTTACACCTCCAACTTCCCGCTTCTCAATGGGGGACGCAGAGACGGCAGCAGCCGAAGCAATGGCAGCAGAGATGAATGAGACCTTCATTGTGATGGCAAACTTGGTGTGGGACTGTTCCACGATAGAGTTTGGCTATGGAGTGCGTGCTTGCGGGACAGAAGACGAGGGAGGCGGGGATGGGATGTGGCAGATATGGGATGTATAGAGGATATATATAAGACTGACGGGCCTAGGATTGGGCCAAGCAAAAAACAAAACAAGAAAAAGGTTCACAGCTGGATTAATGCAGATGGTCGGTGTCGTGCACAGACCGTGCTGGACGTGTAATCTTGTTGTGTCAACCACCTGGAGAGTGGTCACGACAGGGCGGGTGAATGCGTGCGCAAGGGAGTTATTCGGTCCCAGCAGCAATGGTCCCGCCTCGGATGCGAGCTCGTAGACGAGTCGGCCTGCCAACGATTCACAGGGGAAGCTAGGTTGTGCAAAATACGGCCAATAATGGTCAAACGGCTGATTCTATTAATGGCCAAGGTGCGAGGTTGCGATTCACTCAGCGCAGCAAATCAAGGCTAGAGGCAGGGAAGCTTCTTCGTGTCCGTGTAAGACGAATTGGGGGCGCTGAAATTCACTGCCTGCTGCTGCTGCGCTGGGCCGTGTCACTGACTGTCCAGCTGGGTCCATGCCATGCCATGCCATGGTCAAGAATATGGTCCGGAAGACGGCAGACGGCAGGCAGCTGCGGCCCACCTAGCCACCTAACCACGTAACTACACCTCCCTCTAAATTGCCCTGTGGGCACCCCTGAGACCTGCGCCAGGTGGAGGGCCTCTGGGGTGTGCCGCCCTTGACAACCGGCTGACCAAAGTGGCTACTGCAGTGCCCGTCCCGCAGACGTCATGTCTCCGCAACAACGCCCAGGTTGACAGCAGCGCTGTGGCGGAAATAAGCCTGCGCTCAAGGTACCGTATTGTATGATCCCATCGCATCAATGTCGATCATTGTGTAATACGAGGTGGCAGGCAGCTGGTTCCTCCGTAGCCAAAGCTGAGTGGTATCTTAGTTAGTGCTGACTCCAATTTTAGTGTGCCTGCCGTGCCAACCAGCCAACGTTATAATCTGTGCGCATGTCTCCTTTGGGGTATAATTGTAGACGTTGAATTCGGCTCTTCAAATTTGCTTACCTTCCGCTCGTGTCTCGTGTCTCGGATAGGATCTGTAAAGACCCTACGGAGTACAGCCGTCCAGTGTGAACCATGTCTGTGCCTGGATACTGGGGAGCTTTCTTTTTCTTGTCTTTGAACACAAAATGTGACATCATACTGCCACCAAAAAGGCTCGGCGTGCACATCATAAGCAGGCACGCAGTCACGCAGTCACGCAGTCACACCCGACCGAGTTATTAGTCTGAGAACAAAGTCTATCAAGCGCAGTCCTATCATCCATCAGAGCAACTCATACGCATCGTATATTACTTGGTTCCCAATCCTTCCGGCGCTTGCCACAAAAACCGCATCATTCACCCACTCGTATCGCGGATCTCCCGTCTCCAGAGTGATGTGCAGTCGCATTTTGAACTGATCCGCCGTGATATCCGCACCCTCCTCCTTCGACAGCCTTTCCAAAAGCTCCCTCTTTCCGGTCCTCGTGCCTGTTGTCTGCGCGTAGATGGTCGCACCATCGTGCGTTACCAAATTGTACCGCGTATTCAGGTGCGCCGTTTGAAGCTGGTCAGTCTCTCCGTGATTACGTACAATCATCCAGTCTGGCATGTCTGTAAGTATACGGCACTTGCAAAGGCTCGGGATAACTTCATACCACCTCCGCCGGGCATGACTTCTCCTCGTATTTTTGGCCCCTCGAACCGTCCCCCACGAAACATGACTACTTTGCGGTTACCGTGTGGTCCGTGACCAATATCCCGGATCGGCTCCATGTCACATTCGAGATGAAATGCGAAAGTCAGGGAAGGAATAGGGATGGCATAGGATGGCTGCGTCCAGGATGTATTGGATAACGAGGCAATTGGTGGGGGAGGCTCAATATGGCCTGGTTTCATGGAAGCCATTATGAATAGGACGTGAACAAGATTTTGTCAGTTGATCGAGTCTTCAGGCTGAACATGTAGATGCGTTTTGTGGTCGCACCTTGGAATAGTAGTATCATCTACGTAGCCGAAGAATGACGTATCCTTCTCACTCACTAATCGAAGGGATATCCGCGGTGTCGGTGGAAGACCTTACATGAACGAGAACGTTCCCCGCAACCAAATAGTTATCGCCAATGCCCGCGTCCATCGTGCCCGCCCACTACCATGTGGTGCTAGACAGCCCGAACCCACGGCAGGGTGACAGATTTTATTGCACGGCAAGCTAAGAAGATATAGCACAAAGCACCGTATTGTTTTGCGCAAAAATAGCTTCCTGTTTTCTTTATGAATGTCAGAAATGTAGAGGGCACCACACAGTGTATATTGTGTATTCCCAGCACTATCTATTTTTTATTATTAAGAAATAACTTTACATAGCCACATTTTTTCCGCGTCGCTCAAGCACAACGGTACGCTTTCATCTCTCCATTATTCGCTATTCGCGAGTCCCAGTACAGCAAAATGAGGAAGCAGCCTTGCTGCCAATTGTTGCAGGACAGCAGCTCACATATCCGTATACGGGACGAGATTCCTTGTTTTTGTGCGACAAATCAGCTTATCTGGTTCATTTATACCCCGCACTCGGGGCCTGATGTAATGTTGTAACGATGGTGATGATGCCTAACTTGTCCCATAACCCATCACCTCAAAACCAATTTCCTTTTTAAATCCCAATACAAAAGTGTTTTGGAACCTCGGGGCTTCGCAATGCGGCTACTGAACCGTGACCATGAAGGCAAATATAGCCTTAAACAGTACTTTCCCACCGACCAAGTTCCCCAATATGCGATACTTTCCCACACTTGGGGATCGGACGAGGTAGTCTTCGCTGACCTCGCAAAGCCCTCAGCTGAATGGCGGCGCAAAGCTGGTTACCGCAAGATTGAGTTCTGTGCTGGTCAAGCGGAACGACATGGTTTGCAGTTCTTCTGGGTCGACACCTGCTGTATTGACAAATCTGACAGCATCGAGCTCCAGACAGCAATTAATAGCATGTTCCGATGGTATCGCGATGCAAAACGATGCTATGTATATCTTTCTGATGTCTCTAATCCCACAGCCTCTAGTCAGCAGAGCATATATCAGTGGGACAGAGCATTCCGAGACAGTAAATGGTTCACCCGTGGGTGGACGTTGCAAGAGCTCATCGCCCCCAAAGCAGTCGATTTTTATTCAAAGGAAGGTGCTTGGCTAGGCGATAAGCATTCATTAGAGCCAATAGTGCGCGATATTACAGGCATCCCTGCGAGTGCTTTGCGCGGTACCCCCTTGTCTAACTTTCCTATCTTGGAACGTGAGGCGTGGGTACGCGATCGTCAGACGACATACGAGGAGGACATGGCCTACTCCCTTCTTGGTATATTTGATGTTCATATGCCGCTTATCTACGGTGAGGGTCGAGAAAAAGCAATGGGGCGGCTGCAGGAAGAGGCTCGCAGAATCGTAAAGGGTAAGATTAACCTTGGGCCAGATAAAGAGTAACTATACGGAGTAAGATTGGCTTACTATGGGGCTAGGGGCGCGAACGAACGATTTCTCTATCACTTTTAGCCTTTTTAAGGTTCCCGAAATCCAATACTTTGTCGCACGAGAAAAGGAGATCTCAGAGGTACGCGAATTACTCCGCACAGATGGAAGCCGTCGCGCGGTTACTCTCCAGGGTCTTGGCGGCATTGGTAAAACACAGCTTGCCGTAGAATACGCAAAGCGATATCGAGATGAATACTCTGCAATATTTTGGTTCAATATTAAAGATAAAGCATCTATTTTACAGAGCTTTACTAAAGTTGCAAGTCAAATTTTGCAAGAACACCCCAATGCTAGCGGTCTTAGTGCACTGAATCTACAGCAGAATCCCAACGAGGTAGTTGAAGCTGTTAGAATATGGCTCAGCTTGTCAGGCAACACTAGATGGCTTATTGTATTCGATAACTACGATAACCCGAGCTTAAATGATCACATAGGTATCAACATTAATAACTTTCTTCCTACGGCATACCAAGGCTCAATTATTATCACAACACGATTATCACAAGTTGATATAGGGCATTCAGTCCGGATAAGGAAGCTTGAATCAATGGAAGATAGTCTAAAGATCTTATCGCTAACCTCATGCCGGGGTGGCTTACACATAGGTAAAAAAGTTTTATGGATAATAATAACTAGCTATTCTAACAATCGCCATAGATATAAATGCTAAGAAGCTTATAGAAAAGCTTGATGGGCTTCCTCTCGCGCTCGTCACGGCTGGAACGTACCTAAAGCGTGTTCCAATAAGCTTAATTGACTACCTTCGCTATTACGAGAAATCATGGGCAAGGCTTCATATGAACATTCCAAGGCTAGGTTCTTACGAAGATCGCACATTATGTTCCACATGGAAAATCTCATATGAACAAGTCCAGGAACAAAACCCTCTTGCAGCTCATCTACTCCAATGGTGGGCGTACTTTAATAATGAAGACATATGGTTTGAACTTCTCCAGCCCGTCGATAAAGATGGTCCAGCATGGATATACGACCTAGCTGATGAGTTAACCTTCAATAAGGCAATGGGCACCCTGTACGACTATGGATTTGTCGAGCACACACTATACACCTCTAGTTCAGACTTAATTGAATCAAGAGGATATAGCATTCACAGCTGCTTGCACGCTTGGACTCTTCATATACTAAATCAAAAGTCGGATGGCTATCTACAGAAGCTTGCGATAAAATGCGTGGCTTCACGCGTTCCATCACAGGACGAAAATCAGTTCTGGCTGCTGAAAAGGCGACTTCTGTTGCATGCGTTAGTATCTTGCGCAATAATTCAAAATAACGATGAAGGCTTGGATCGGGCCTTTCACAGGTTAGGGAACCTTTTCATGGACCAAGACAAGCTGCAAGAGGCTGAGGAGATGTACTTACGGGCGCTTCAAGGGTTCGAGAAAACCTGGGGACCAGATCACACATCAACACTTGATACGGTTTATAGCCTAGGAATCCTTTATAAGAACCAAGGCAAGCTACAAGAGGCTGAGGAGATGTTCTTACGGGCGCTTCAAGGGAAGGAGAAGGCCTGGGGACCAGATCACACATTAACGCTTGATACGGTCAATAGCCTAGGAGTCCTTTACGCGAACCAAGGCAAGCTGCAAGAGGCCGAGGAGATGTACTTACGGGCGCTTCAAGGGAAGGAGAAGGCCTTGG